>JZSA01000951.1:0-39510 GCA_000956155.1 Cotesia vestalis
ATGAAGAGTAATAATTTAAATAATATCTCCAGTGATTTAGAAGTACCGAGAATAAAATATCTATTGCCAATGTGTGAAACTTTTACAAATTCAATAGAAGTAATTTCACATTCATACTACAAAATATCATTGTCTATCATGAAATTACTTTCTAAATCATCGGATACTAAAAATTTATTTACTTATTTTGATGAAGATACTTTTAATATCAACGGAGAGATAACTTACGAAAGACTCAAGGTAATTAATTTAATTATTTTCAAAGTTTAAAATACTTATGTTAAAAATAAAAATTTATACGTAACTTGCATTAAATTTTTTACAGCAATTTTATTACATGTACATTTTAGTTCAATCAGATATGATGAATCTCTTGGCTCTCCTTCATCAAAATGACTTGAAGAATCATCAATATTTAGCCAATAAAATAACTAAATTTTTATTAAAATTATTGAAGCCTTACAGTGACAAATTGAATAAAATTATTGAAGAATATAAAGGCAATACTAAACAAGTCTATCGTCAATTAAAGTAAGTATTTTATTTTAATTTTATTAATAATTAATTTCCATTTTTTTTCATTAATTCCAACTACCTGTGATTTTTCGTATTATTAATAATTAATTTTTTATTGTTGTAATTAAATTTATTATTTTAATCTAGAAAATCAAATGGATCAAAGTGGCAAGATTTGTACATAAATGTAGACTTACTATCCCGGAAAATACAGTCAGCTTACAACAACATTTCATCGATTGTTGACGATCTTGATGACTGCGCAGACTGCGAAGAGACTGATGAATTTTTAAAAAGTCTGATGGAAAAAATGAACGACGTTTACAAAGAAATTGACACTGCAAGAAATTTTGCTGAATTTAATAGACTGCTTATAGGTAAATTTTTGAATAAATCTGTAAAGTCTAAAGACGAGGATAAAGTAACAGAGATAGCTGAGGTAAAAAGAGTTCCAGTAGTCTTTGATGAAGACCCGCAAATTATTGACGAAGTGTTTGAAGAATATATCAAAGAAGAGTATTTAAAACCACTTTATCAGGACAATGATGCAGACTCGCTTGAGCGTGCCAAGCTGGATAAACTTCTTGCGAAAAATTTTATGAGTGAGTTAAAAGAAGTCTTGATTGATAAATATAAGAGTATGTCTGAGCGTGAAGCTCAAGCGCTTTTGAGGTATAGAAAAACTCTGAAAGATTTTAAAGATGTAGATGAAGATACTGAAAATATTAAAAAAAATGAGGAAATTATTTCACAGAATGAAGAAGATAAATTTATGGAAAAAGTTAATTTTTCATTGCCGCCACCGCCACCTCCATTTCCGATGGAAGGTGATAGTTTAGAAACTAAACAACTTAGTCGTCCTCCAATTCCATTACCGCGCTCAGTTAATTTACCTCCAATGAATGATGTGAGAAATAATATTATAGATAATTTGGGGTCGATAATTAATGTTCAAAGTGAAAGATTAATAAATATGAATCGTGGAATAAAATTTCCTGCTTTTATTGACGCCGAAGAGACCTTTGTGGGGAGTGGCGAAAATTCTGACCAAGAAATAATTGATGAAGATGATCAAGAAGACTAATCAATTTTTATGTAATAATTTTTGTAAATTTAAATAAAAAAAATAAAAACTGATTTATTTTTAATATGTGATTATGCATGTAAAGATGATTAAATAATACATACAATGAATTACAAAAAAGAATAAGAGCGTATAATTTCATTCGATTAATTAAATTTAATTTTTTCAAATTATTTTTCAGTTTAAATGCGCCTTTATTTACATGTAAATGCGCCTTTATTTACGTTTACTACAAATGTTTGATTGGGATGTTGATAGAAATTGATAATAATTGTAATTAAAAATTAACACAAGAGTAATAATTTTTTTTGTGAAGAAAAAATTTGTTTATAACAATTAAAAATGCCTCTTCCTGCTGCTTTAGCTGCTAGATTAGCAAAGCGGGGATTAATTTCTAATGGATCTGAAAAAGAAGGTAACCTCTAAATTATTTTATATGACACTGAAATCAAAAGAAATTTTACAACTTTTTAAACTTTTATAACAATTAATTTATTGTTAAAGAAATTAAGTAAAAAAAATTCCACATGTATAAATGATAAAAATTAAAAAAACTGTCAGATGTCTGCTGATTTCAGTATCAATTATTTTATTTATTTATTAATGATTTTGTGAGTAGAAATATTATTTGAAAAAATTATTTCAGGTGCAACTGTTACTAAAGAATCGAAAAAAAGAATACACGAAGAAGTTATTGCCGAAGATTATGACAATTTAAAAGATGACATTGAAGAAATTGACTTATCACAAAAATTCATGGTAAGGATTTAGTAAATAAATTTTCCTGAATTAATTACTTACTTATTTGCTTTTTTATCTCGTATTAATTTTTATTATTTATTTTGAATTTAGGGATACAGCGGATGTCCCAATAAATATAACATTTATCATGAATGTACAAAAAAATGTAAAGAATTGTGGGGAGTCGGAAAATTGCAACCTTCTGAAAAATATTTAAGACTACAAATGAAGTTAATTCATAAGTATCCATTGCCTGAAACATGGAAAGCAGTTTATGATCCTGGCGTGTATGTTTTTTAGTGACTATTATCATTACCGTTAAATTTATAAGTCTGAATAAGATATTTACGTATTTATCTGCAGAGGACAGCATTACTACTGGGACCGGTCTTCGGATTTAGTGTCATGGTATCCTCCAGGACATCCTAAATGCCAGATATCCCAGCCAGCATCACAATTACGCGAGGAATTACATTTGAAAGCTGCCGACCAGGATGACAACATGTCTAGCGAAGACAGCGGTAGTGACCAAGAAACTATGGATGTAAGTTATCATAAAAATATTATTATATCAATTAATGTGATACTGAGTAAATTAATTGAAAAAATAATAATATAGATAATTTTTTATTCACTTAATCTGATAAATAAATTTATTAGTAATTATTAAGACAATTAAATAAAAATTTAGTTATTATTAAAACAATAATTCAATTGACTATAGGTCGATGAGCCACGGTCAAAGAAAGACCATAGACCGCCAACGAGAGATCGGTATCGATCGCGTTCCCATGACAGACGAGGACCAAAGGACAAAAGAGAGCGACCATTAGATCCAATGGATCCAGCTTCTTACAGTGATATTCCAAGGTAATTTATTATCTAGTGAATACAATTAGAACTAAAAAATATTTTTTTTTTATTTAATTAAATATTTAAAATGATAAATTTTAATTTATTTATCAGAGGAAAATGGTCGGACGGACTTGCTCGTCATAACGAAGCAAAGACGGGAGCTGATACGACTGCATCAGGACCCTTGTACCAAATGAGACCTTACCCTAGTCCTGGAGCAGTTCTGAGATCTAATAAGCCGCCGAAACCAGAAATTGAAACATCCAGCAAGCCCAAAGTTTCTTTTCCTGAAGCTCCAGAATAATTTTTATAATTAATTTAAATTAATTAAATAAAAAAAAAGATACATTACTCATACAATAAAAAAATTTATTCTGTAGCTTATTTTAATGTATTAAAAATTTTTTTATGAAGTCTATAGAACGTATAGTTTTTATTGAAATATGTTATTTTACTGAGTATCATGCGTAAGTAAAGACGTGTGAAAAAGTTGAACGAAGGGTGAATTTTTTGCTGCAGTTAAAAATGCATAAGATGTATTGATTTAAAAAATATTGCATAAAAAATGAACACGTATGTGGTGCGTAAGAGGTACGCATTATTCAATCCTAGCAGATCTAAATATATCAGGCGGTTGATGAATTTTTTATGTATAAAAAAGCTGCTATAGATTTCAATTTCAAACCCTACAGTTTTATGCAGAATTATTATAATCCTCAATAAAAAACAGACAGTACTGCAAAAAAAATTCTTATAAGTTAAATACATTAGTTAGTTGGTTGATTTAACAATGAATGAACAGTTCTCAGGTAAATCTGGAGATTTCGAGCTGACTCCGATACCAACTCACCGAGCAACTTTAGATATTTCATTTATCATAGCCAAGTACTTGAATTTATTGAAAAATAATTTAAGAATTATTATAAATATTAGTAATAATAATGATAATTTTGTAATAAAATTTTCAGAGCTCTCGGTTATTTTACTTACGATCGGCCATTTCTTCATCTTCGTATTATTAATTATGTCTGTCTAATCGTCAATTGGAGCATCGGATTGGCCTATTGTTTTTCAAACATCGCTGATATTATTGTTAATTATAATAATCTTGATTATGTTTCCAATAACTTAGGATATCTAGCTCCCATGATCACAACTTTTGCAAAAACATTCACTTTATACCTCTCGCAAGATCGAATAAAACGCCTGATTGAAAAGGTCCACTCACCGATAGAGGTACTAAAATTCTCATCAGGTAAGAATTTTTATTTATTAATAGTATCTCTAAAATATTTATTTTAATTGTGCTACACTGGGAGAAAAAATTTGTTTAAAAAAGAAAAAAAAAAGCATTATTAAGAAAAATTAATTTCAAATGATTTTACTTCTCAATAAAATAAATGAAAATTTTTCTCACAGTAACTTTCTTGTGGAAAAGAAGTTTTTCTAAATTAAAAAAAAAAAAAAAATAACTTTACACAGAAAGAACAAGATGACAGTAGATATCATCCCAGATTATACTCAGTGATATCTGTGGTGAAAAACATTTTCAGATAGTAGCTAAAAAAATCCAGATTATAGTGTATGATATCTGGATTATAATCCAGATTATACTGCGTGATATCTAGATTATACTCATTGTAATCCAGATTATATTGCGTGATATCTGGATTATACTAGCTACTATCTGGAATTTTTTTTCACTCAGTATAATCGAGGATGATATCCAGTATAATCTTGTTTTTACCGTGTAGATAGACAAATTATTTTTTCCCAAATTTAGAAAACTTTTTGTCAAAAAAAAATTTTTGATTTCTTCAGTTAAAAAATAAAATTATTTAAAATCTTAAACAAATTAATTATTTATTACAATATTGCTCATTTTTTTAAGAAGATTTTTTTTTTCTCTTAATGTACAATTATTAATTTATATTAAAATGGAATTAATATTATACATTACATAAAATAAATATATAATATCTAGATACGGGTGTGTTAACAAATATCTGTACTGCTATTTTTTACCAAAATTTTGATTATTGTCTCTTCAATGGTGTAACAATCAGCGTAACATACGTAACATTTTTTGCAATACCAAGAGGAGAAAATGAATTGCCACTACGCGGAACTTTTCCATTTGATGTCAGTGAATTTCCATTACACCAATTGGCATATTTTATTCAAATTTACACAATATATGTCGGCTGCATTTGGGTTCTTGTTTTCGATACAACTGTTCTTGGATTAATAAGATGGATATACGTCCAATTAATCATCTTAAAATCTAATTATCGTCATTGTAGCATAGAATCATATGCTCGTTCTAACTTTACAGTTTCTCCTGAAGCATATAATAAGATTTTAGATTACAATTGGTTCACCTTAGACAAGGAAAAAGAATCCGAAATTCATACATTCGTCGCTTTTACAAAAGAAGAAGCTTACGTTGAAAAAGATTCTCATGCATTAAGATTAAAGACATGCCTGAAACATCATCGACGTCTTATTTTAAACGTTGACGAGTGTAATGACACATTTAGTGCTGTATTATTTGGAATGATAGCTGCTAACTTCTTTCTAGTTTGTCTCAATCTTTTTTTAGCTGTTTTGGTAATTTATACTTAACATTCAATAGATAAATATGGAAATTTCATATAACATTAGTCTGTAAAAAAAATACATGTACAGCATTAATAAATAACATATCATTTTTTTTTTTAAATAGTGTATGAGAGATCCAGTTAAGTTTTTCCGGTACTTGGTCATGATGGCTACCGGTTTACTTCATCTTTTATTTTGGTGTCTCTTCGGTAACGAATTAATGAAACAAGTATGTATATATTTCATAAATTTTGATACTGTATTAACAAATCAGGATGGCTAAAAAAAAAAAAAAAAAAGAATGAATCATAAAATTAATTTATTTTTTCAGGGAGAGTCTATATACAGAAGTATATATGAATCTAGATGGGAAGAACATTTACATAATCGCCAAATTAAACAATATATGGTTAATGCTTTACTTATAGGACTCAAACCATTAACAATATCAGCTGGAACGTTTTTCATTTTTTCAATGGATACTTACCTATCGGTAAATTTAATATTTTCCGTCGTTTTAACAATAAAACTAAACCTACACGATAAGAACAAGATGACACTGGATATCATTCCAGATTATACTGGGTAAAAAAAAATTTCAAATAGTAGCTAGTATAATCCAGATTACAATGAGTATAATCCAGATATCACTCAGTATAATCTGGATTATACTAGCTACTATCTGAAATTTTTTTTTTTTTACCCAGTATAATCTGGAATGATATCCAGTGTCATATTGTTCTTTTCGTGTACACACCACTGCTGTAACGCTACATGAAATGTAATATTACAGACCTGTACTAACCAATTTAATTTTTTTTTTTTTTTTTAAGGTCATACAGAAGTCATATTCATACTTTGCGATCCTGAATACTGTTATAGACAAAGAAGAATACGATGTATAAAATGATTAATTGATTCTTTACTGTGTTTATGCATGAAATGATATTAATACTTCACAAAAATTTTTTAATCTATGATTTTATTTTATCTTTTGGTTTTGCAAAACCAAAAGGGCATATAAAAAAAATTATCTTATAGTAATTAAGTTCAGATGAAAAATATTAGAATTTCAGTCAGTTGCAAGTATGTTTATATATATATTCGTTGGAATTGTAATTTGATTATTGCTATTTAAATTGCTTGATAAAATAAAATACCGACACGAACTATTGAAGTTAACGAATCATTTTAATTCGGTGTTAATCCATCAGACGCTCTTGTACACCCTCCAGGTCTTTTAACATATTTTTTTTCCCTCTGGGCGGAACAATAGCATACACACCTTGGGCAGTAAATAAAAAATATTTTGAACGTATAGTTTTTATTGAAATATATTATGCGTAAAGAGGTGTGAAGAAGTTGAGTAGAGGGTGAACTTTCTGGTGCAGTTAAAAATACATAAGATGTATTGATTTAAAAAATATTGCATAAAAAATGAATACGTATGTAGTGCGTAAGAGTTACGCATTATTCAATCCTAGCAGATCTAAATATAACAGGAATTTGATGAATTTTTTATGTACAAAGCTGCTATAGATTTCAATTTCAAACACTTCACTGTAGTCTGTAAAAGTAAAATAAAATTTTTTTCGTAAATCATCACAATTATTTTTGCTTATTAAATGTACTTGATAGTATAATTATCTAGAGACGGGCAAAGGGAATGATAACATTAAAGTTAGCAGTAACTTGATAATTCTTAAATTTTATTCAACAAATAAATCTTTAATTCTGAAAAATTATTTTTAAAAAATTGCATTTTTAGTTTTTATAAATTTTTAAATGTCAATTTTTTTTTTGCTATAATTTGTTTGTTAAAAAAATTCTAAAAATTATTAAATATTTGCTAAATTAAATTTCATTAAAGTTAGCAGTAATTTGATTATTTTTCAATTTTATTTAACAAAAAAAATTTTATTGAAAAATTATTTATAAAAAATTAGATTTTTAATTTTTTTTAATTTCTGCATGTCAATTTTTTTTTATGAGACTGAAGTTAGCAGACACTTGACAATCTTTTGATTTTACTTGAAAAATAAACTAGGCATAGAAAATTATTCATAAAAATATCATTTATAATTTTTCAGAGCTTCTAAAGATGAAATTTTTCAATAAAATTTTCTTGCTATAATTTGTTTGTTAAAAAAATTTTAAAAATGATCAGATGTTTCTCAATTTCAGTATCATTTTTTTTTCTATTTTTTTTTTTTACCATAATTTATTTGTTAAAAAAATTCTTAAAATTATTAAATATCTGCTGAATTAATTTTAATTTAAATTAATTCTCATAAGGGAACATCAGGTAAGAATGAATGAAAATTAACTTAGATGTCATTAAAGTTAGCCGAAGTTCTAAATTTTTTAATTCTTCACTAATAATATAATTAAAACAAAAAAATATTGTTAAATAATTGCACTTGGAGTTTTTTAAGTTTTTTACACGTGCAAATTTTTTTTTTATTTTTTTATAATAATTTTTTCAATAAAAAAAATTCTAAAAATTTTTAGATGTCGGCTAACTTCACTGTCATTTAACTTAGCAAATAGTTGATAATTTTAGGAATTTTTTTAACAAATAATAATGACAAAAAAAAAATTTATAAAAAAAATTGACATTTAGAAATTTTAAAAAACTACAAATGGAATTTTTTTAAAAATAATTTTTTCGAAGAAATTTATCTGTTAAAAAAAATAAAAAAATTGTCAAGTGACAGCTAACTTTAATGTCATTAAGAATGGGGGATTAGACAGTTAATTAAAATTTAATATAAATATAAATACAAGTATTGTATTTATTGGCTCAACTAAACGGCTGACTGCTGCTGCTGCTGCTGCTCCTGACTTTGCTGCAGTGACCGGCTGATTCCGTATGGGCTCGTATCGCACGAGTAACTCAACGTTTACAAGCTACATAACTTGTAAGTAGTTACATACAGTACATACATTTATACATACAGTAGTATTAAAACCAAAAACGCACATCTGTGATCAGTGATTAGTGCACTGAAAATAAAGTATATTAAATTAAATAACCCCCAACCTCTCCTGTCTTAGGCTTAGCAAATCTAACCTCAACAAAGCATGGAAAAATGATGATAAATTAATAAAAAGGTAACGAGCTGTGGAGAAAAAAAAGAAGCAAAGCCAAAAGTGATAAGGGCTCACGAGGTTTTCCATGTCAACGATACGCGTTATTCTTCCAAGGCCAACGTGCTACGCCCTGCGTAAAAACAATTATTTTTTTAAGTATTCATATTCGTTTTATAAACAGAAGTGTAAACAATCTCATTGTCTTATTCCGGCCAGTGCTGATAATTTAACGAAACAATTATTTTTTCAAACTGTCAAAAGTAAAATTGGTAGAGGTTACGGCCACAATCAACAACTGGCTGTTTTGGAAGGTAATACTCAGCAAGCTAAAGGTTTAACTCTAGAAGAAAAAATTTTCATTAAATCTACAAGTCTGAGTCCCAGTCCAAGGCACACTTTGGACTGAGATGAGCGACCATGGCTGCATACACTTGAATAATTTTAAAGCTGCTAAAGGAATACAACCTTACAAAGTTATACACTCGTATTTTGTAACCAGTACCTCAGCAGAGGCACGTATCAGAAAGGTACTGTTGTTTTTATTATTATATTTTTATTGTTGGATTTTTTACTACAATTATTAGTGGTCAAAGTGTTTAAACACCTTATGATAGTAATAAAATTTTATATCTTTTATAACAATATAATTTTTTTCATTTTTTTTTCTTACTTTTTTGAGCGACTTGTAATTTTATCATTTTTTACTTTGATATATTTTCGTATCAAAAATATTTATAAAAAAAAAATTATGATACTGAAATTAAAAGACATCTGATGATTTTTAGAATTTTTTTAACAAACAAATTATAGCAAAAAAAGAAATCATCTAATAATGTTAATCTTTAGAAGCTTTGAAAAATTATAAATGAATATCTAACTCTATTTAATTTAAATCATTAAAATTATTATTTTACTAAAAATTATTCAATTAAATTTTAATATTCAAATAAATTATAAAGTTCATACTTACTTTTAAGAGTTATCACTAATAACACTGATTTAAAAAAAATAAAATAAATAAGGAAATAAAGATTCAGGATCTTAACAATAATGTAACTATCTAAGAAATTAATGAACAACAATTTAAATAATGTATAATAAAGACTGGTGTTTTTATTTACTTCAATGGAATAAAACGAGAACTGTGGGTGGCACCAATACCGGGGCGACCGTGTTTGACAGGTTTGTAGGTGACAGAAAATTCACCCAAGTAATGTCCAATCATCTCAGGCTTGATTTCAACTTGGTTGAAAGTTTTACCGTTGTAAATACCAACGATTGAACCAACCATCTCTGGGACGATGATCATGTTTCTCAAGTGAGTCTTGACGATCTCTGGCTTCTCATTTGGAGGAGCCTCCTTCTTAGCTTTACGCAATTTCTTGACTAAAGCCATTGGCTTGCGTTTCAATCCATGGGAGAAACGTCTTCTGGCACGGCAATGAAACAGTTCCATCAACTGCTCACTAGAAAATAACAAAACATAATAAATTCATTGAATGTCTATCCAACGCTTCAACATCCATGTGGCTTAACATTTTTTGGGAGGTTATGTTAATTGACAATGAATAAAACTTACTTGGGCATGTCCAGGAGTTGGTCAAGGTCGACTCCTCGGAAGGTGAACTTCCTGAAGGTCCTCTTCTTCTTTAGAGTTTCTTCTCCCTGGAATTAACATAATTATTTTACTGTTTTATTAAAAAAATTTTGACATTTTTATTGATAAAATTTAATGGAAATAATGATTAAAAAATATTTTAAAATAACTCATAAAAATATATAGATTTTTGAGAATGTTAATTTTTAAAAGATTGTTTTATTATAACTAGATTAATTAGTTTTAAATAAAATAAAATACTAACGTCAGCCATTATTATGCTAGTCACTTGGTCGATCGAACGAAAAGAGCGTATACCAAAATACCAATAGAAAGGGAAGCTTAAGGTAGGGATTAAAGTATACTTCAGTCTGAAAATATACTTACTTACAGCGCCACTAGCGTCAATAATGAAAACTATTTTTGAATAATTCATAATTTATAACAACACTGAAGTTGACAGATATTAAAAATTTTTTTGGAATTTTATAGCAATTAAATTATTAAAAAAAAATTTTATTAAAAAGTTTCACATGTGAAAATTAGCATTTTTTTAATGACATGAAAGTTAGCTGTCACTTGACAATTTTTTAATTTTTTTTAACTAAAAAATTTGCTACAAAATATTATTTTTAAAAAATTGCATTTGTAGTTTTTTAAAATTTCTAAATGTCAATTTTTTTTATTAATTTTTTTTGCCATAATTTATTTGTTAAAAAAATTTTTTAAATTGACAGCTGACCGCTAACTTCAGTACTATTTTATAATTATTTAATTTTAATTTAATCATTTAATTAATAAACATATAATAATAAAATTAGCCAACCTTTTTTTATTGCTTAATTTTCTTTAGTTTATTAAATTAAAAGCTAAAAAAATTTTTTTGTAGTGATTTTTTTAATAAAAAAAATTCTAAAAATTTTCGAATGTCGGCTAACTTTATTATCATAATGAATATTCGTACTTACATAACTTAATAATTATTATTATATATGATTGTTTTTTTTTTTTAAATCATTCATTTGTGTTTTAAACTGTGTTTATCATTAAAATTAGCACTATAGCTCAAGAGCCATGATTTCTTTGAAGTAATCGCCGAAAGGGAGCATGTCAGTTCATTCGACGAAATTATTATTATTATTATTACTAAAATCCGTATGCGCGGTAACGGCGGTAACTATAGAACTTTGGTACGTTACAAATCTAAAAATTTCATCTTTAGAAGCTCTGAAAAATTATAAATGATATTTTTATGAATAATTTTCTATGCCTAGTTTATTTTTCAAGCAAAATCAAAAGATTGTCTGAATGTATAAATACTTATCATAATAAATTGATTATTGGTGAGAATGATGTGAAACCATGAAAAGGCACAAATTAAAGTCAAGACTTTTCTAACGATACCAAATTTAATCATAAAAACCCATTTTATCATATAAATACACTGGACACAAAATTTTACTTATTCTCTTAATAATATATATAATTATAATTACAGGCTGTGAGCTGTTTGTGTCACACTTGTAAATCATACAAGGATCGCCTACACTCTTGTTTACATTGTATATTTTTTGGTTGTTATGTCAAAGGACACATACAGGAACATGCCAAAACGAAAAAACATTTTTTAGGTATATTAACTTTTTTTTTTTTTTTTTAATATTTTTAAGATTAGGGAATAAATCTAAATTATAATTTAATAACAATAATAATAAATTACAGCTGTTGATTTGTGTTACGGAAATATATTGTGCTTCCAATGCGGCGATTACGTATATGATCGTGAACTGCTGACTGTCGCTAAAGCACAATGGAGCGAGTCAGCAAAATCATTGTCTTTAGGAGAATTTTATCGCGCTTGGGAACCAACGCAAGTAGAGGCCGATTTATTGAGAAAACATCCAAGACGTCGACGGGTTGTAGAAAATTCAACAATTGGTTATTATTATTTTTTTATATAAATATTTTTACGCAGCGAAATTAAAAAAAAATTTTTTTTTTTTTCAACTAACTGATTTTTTTACAGGTTTGAGAGGCTTGATAAATTTAGGAAGTACATGTTTCATGAACTGCATAGTTCAAGCACTGACTCATACTCCATTGCTACGAGATTATTTTCTCGCGGACCGTCATCACTGCCCGCAGCCCAGTCGCTGTCTAGTTTGTGAAGTATCACACTTGTTTCAGGAATTTTACTCCGGTAGCAAGGCACCTTTGACGCTCCACAAGCTCCTACATTTGATATGGACCCATGCGAGGCATCTAGCCGGTTATGAACAACAAGACGCTCATGAATTTTTTATAGCAACTCTAGATGTCTTGCATCGACACTGCGAAGCTGCTCCAATTCTTGTAAAAGACAACCCTCATCACTGTAACTGTATTATCGATCAAATATTTACCGGTGGATTGCAAAGAGACGTTGTTTGTCAGTCTTGCAAGTAAGTTATCGTTAAAAGATTTATTTTAATTGGACTACGGAACATTTATTAATTTTGCACGCCTCATAAGCGAAGCGGATGAGGTTGTGCTCTATACTCGCCTTACAAAAAATCAAGCGATTTCTTGAACTAAAATTGTCTCTATTTATTTACTATCGCACTTGTAGAACAATATTTACACACAAATATCATGGAAAAACTCTAGTTTCAACCCTTATTTTTAAAATTTTTTTTAACAAATAAATTATGGCAAAAAAATTAGAAAAAAAAAATTGACATTTAGAAATTAAAAAAAATTAAAAATCCATTTTTTTGGAACTAATTTTTTTGTTAAATAAAATTTAAAAATTCTCTAATGACTGTTAACTTTAATGTCATTAATTTTGTAATGAAAAATAAGATTATGAAGCGTGCAATTTTGGATTTTCCAAACTTTTTTATTTTTCAGTGGAGTCTCTACGACCATCGATCCGTTCTGGGATATATCTCTAGATCTAGGTCCAACAGCCGGTGCTTCTGGAGCAGACTCAAATGGCCCACCCACATCCCTACTCGACTGCTTGGAGCGTTTTACCCGCGCAGAACACTTGGGTTCTAGTGCCAAAATAAAATGCAGCAAGTGTCAGACCTATCAGGAGAGTACTAAGCAACTAACTATGAAGCAGCTGCCAATCGTTGCGAGTTTTCACCTCAAACGTTTCGAACACTCCAGTATTCAGGACAAAAAAATTTCAACTTTCATTTCATTTCCTGAACAACTGGATATGACGCCTTTCATGTCTCACCGGCGTAATGGCAACAACAACAGTGCAGCTATTGAAAGGCTACAAAAAAATGGCGAGGACACTGCATTCAGTGATAATAGATATTCTTTGTTTGCTGTTATTAATCATGAAGGATCTTTAGAAACCGGTCATTACACAGCTTTCATTAGACAGCAACGTGATCAGTGGTTCAAGTGTGATGATCATTTAATCACTAGAGCCAGGCTTAAAGATGTTTTAACCAGTGAAGGGTGTGTATTATAAAATCAGTCTTTAGAAAAAATAAATACCAAAAATTGATAATATTATTCTTATTATTTTGTTTCAGGTACTTATTGTTTTATCACAAACAAATTCTTGAGTACAGTCGTAGAAGTAAAGTATGAAGAATTGATCACTGTATAATTAATTTATTTATTTTGTCTATAATACCGATAATGATAATAATGATTTTTTGTTTATTTTGTTATAATTTTGGATAGTTGAGTTAATTGATCGCGATGATAGCTTATTCGCTGTACTGATTTACTGCCGATTATTAAGATGAATTAATTTTTTTAACGCTTACAACTTATGAAGAGTGTTTGTAATAATCATGTAAATTTAACAAAAAAAAAAAAAAAAAAAAAAATAACGCGCATACAATAATGAATATAAATATTTAAAATAAAAGTCCCGTTATATTTATACAAATATATATAGATAACTATATTTTTAATTACCGGATAATTGATGATTTTTTTTATGTTCAAATGATAAAGTTAAACGTAAACTACTATACTGTAATCAATGAGTTATTTGCGCGCTATGGTAATTGATCGAGAATAAATAGGTTTAAGATTAGCTCAATTTTTAAAGACGATCCTATCTTTTATAAATCACCGACTGTTGATCTATAATTGTCAAGAATTAAATAATAAATAAATAAATATAAATTTTCCTTCCCTTTGCCATTATAAATCACACTTTGATCTACCTTGGATAGGTTTTGCACATTTACGATAATTTAGCAATAATCATTTATTTTTTTCCAATCAAAGACTGCAGAAACAATAATTAATTAAAAAAAAAGTGTGAATTAATAAATTTGTGTATTATAGATTAATTAATTTTTTTTTTTTCATCTGTTGGATGAGCTGTGTCGGCTATCCTTGGTCAGATCATTTTTTGTACAAATTAAATAAAACAATACGGATAAAATGAAGAAAATTGTTTTTTATCCTTGCGATGTACTTTGCCTGACTGTGTACAATAAATGAATGTTTAAAAATATATGTATAATTATTTATTAGACTCGTTATTATTTTCTAAACTATAATGAAGCAATTTAAAATTTATAATAACATTTTGATGTTACGTTGAGTGTTATACGTAATACTGAATAATAAATACGTCTGTCGATGAATTTGAAAAAATTATAGATTTATTTGAAAGATAGATGGAAGAATTAATTTATTGGGACATTGATTATTTTTAATAACGTAGAATTAAATTAATCTTACGTAGCAAAGACGACATTTAAATCTACGGATGAATAAATAGCGTCACAATCCATCAGACCATTCAATTCGAAGCATTTTTTTCTAAATCAATCTTTTAAAACTTTTATTTCTTCGGATCTTTTAAAACTTGTATTTCATCGGAGCTATTTATTTTTTTTTCTTTTGTGAAAAATAATGAGTAAAGTATATTTTTGTTCACTTGCAGTAGCTTTTCTATTTTTTGCATTATCAAATGTAGATGCTGTAAGTAACATATATTTGATATCTAATATGCGATGTGAATAACTAATTACACTAAATTTATTATCAATTTAAATTATTCAGAAATTATCGATTACTCAAATGAGATCAATTGCTAAACCATGGAGTCAAAAGTGTGCTAATAAAGCAGGAACCAGCCAAGGTTTGTTTCGTTTTATTTTTTATAGATTTATAAAATTCTTAATTTTTTATTGAATATATATTACATTAAATAAATTATAGAATTAATCGAAGGTCATAGAAGAGGAGAATTCCCAGAAGATCAAACATTGATGTGTTATCTTCTGTGCAACGCTAAAATGGCTAAAATTGTAAGAATTTTTTATAACATTATACATAATGTAATTAAAAATTAAAGTATATAAGTGATTCAAATCTTTTTTAGTGAGCAATATTTTCAGATCTGAAGATATTGCTCACTCTTATACTTTTATAGCTTCAAGCCTTTATGTATTCTGATTTATTATTAATGAAATTGAAATCTGAAAATTTCTTTGATTTTTATTGTAAAAATTTTTTTTGGGAATTAACGTAATTTTGTATGAAACGTGCAGAAATGCAAAAAAAAATTTTTCTTCAAACTAAAAATTTTTTTGGAATTAGAAAAAAAAAATGGAATTTTTATTATACGCCCTTATGGTTCCTGGGTGCCATAAGGGCGTATAAAATTTTTTTTTTTAACATTTCTTCACATTTCGGACAAAACTACGTCGATTCCCGAAAAAAAATTTTTTATACGCCCTTATGGCTTTTCACCGGGACCTTTTGCCGGTATACGCCCTTATGGGATCTGGAACGCGATATAATAGCAAGGTTTTATTTTTTTAGATGGATAAAACTAATAAAATCGACATGACTACTATTTCAACACAACTTAGATTACTTGTAGAAGAACAAAGTGCAGAAAGGATGGTAAAAGTTTTCCAGACTTGTGCAGACCGAAGTAACTATACTTACAATCTTTTATTTAATAATTAAAATATTACAATATGATACATTTATTATATACTTCTTTATATTGTTTAGTGACAGCTACTGAACCTTGTCGGCTGGCATATGATTTCTCAAAATGTTATTACGAAATAGATGCAGAGGTATTACTTTACTTTAATTAGATTATTCGTTATACAAATTAACGTTGAAATTTTTTTTTTATTTCAGACATACATGTTCCCATAACAACGCACTCTTGTAGATCTTCAAGTTCAATGTGAAGTTTAATTGAATTTGTATTGTATTTAGTTACTAAAAAATAAAAAACACATGAAACAAAATTTTTTTCAACCATAACTTATTCAAAAAATCCTGTTATTAAATATATTTTCAAACTTTTGTTAGCAATTTCAAATTAAAAAAATTCTTACAAAACAAAAAATGTAATAACAATATTTTTCACTACAATTAAGGTCGTTGAAATATTAAATAAAAAAGTATGTAGTTAGGGGAGAACACCACTGTTACGATAAAAAAAAAGAGGTGATTTTCGGGAATTTTTTTGACAGGGAAAATAAAGGAATTTGGGAATCGGATTTTTTTTATTTTATTAAAAGTAAATTAAAGATTATTACCCTAAATTTTAATTAAAAAATATTTAATTATTACAAAGTTATTAACAATCTCGTAGAGCACTAGAAAAAATTTCCCTCTCCATAGTCGGTTCGATAACTCAAAAACGGATCATCTGAAAATAAAAACCCAAATTGCTTTTTAATCAGTAAGAATATAGTTATGGTCGCACGTAAGGAATTTAAAAAATTTCTATTTTAAAGATTTTTTTTAGCCGAGTTAAAACAAAAAAAACAGTAAAAATAAAAATGTAGTAACTACATCCTTACTGATTAAAAAGCAATTTGGATTTTTATTTTCAGTTGATTCGTTTTTGAGTTATCGAACCGACCATGGAGAGGGACATTTTTTTTAGTGCTCTACGAGATTGTTAATAACTTTGTAAATGATAAAGTTAAACGTAAACTACTATACTGTAATCAATGAGTTATTTGCGCGCTATGGTAATTGATCGAGAATAAATAGGTTTAAGATTAGCTCAATTTTTAAAGACGATCCTATCTTTTATAAATCACCGACTGTTGATCTATAATTGTCAAGAATTAAATAATAAATAAATAAATATAAATTTTCCTTCCCTTTGCCATTATAAATCACACTTTGATCTACCTTGGATAGGTTTTGCACATTTACGATAATTTAGCAATAATCATTTATTTTTTTCCAATCAAAGACTGCAGAAACAATAATTAATTAAAAAAAAAGTGTGAATTAATAAATTTGTGTATTATAGATTAATTAATTTTTTTTTTTTCATCTGTTGGATGAGCTGTGTCGGCTATCCTTGGTCAGATCATTTTTTGTACAAATTAAATAAAACAATACGGATAAAATGAAGAAAATTGTTTTTTATCCTTGCGATGTACTTTGCCTGACTGTGTACAATAAATGAATGTTTAAAAATATATGTATAATTATTTATTAGACTCGTTATTATTTTCTAAACTATAATGAAGCAATTTAAAATTTATAATAATATTTTGATGTTACGTTGAGTGTTATACGTAATACTGAATAATAAATACGTCTGTCGATGAATTTGAAAAAATTATAGATTTATTTGAAAGATAGATGGAAGAATTAATTTATTGGGACATTGATTATTTTTAATAACGTAGAATTAAATTAATCTTACGTAGCAAAGACGACATTTAAATCTACGGATGAATAAATAGCGCCACAATCCATCAGACCATTCAATTCGAAGCATTTTTTTCTAAATCAATCTTTTAAAACTTTTATTTCTTCGGATCTTTTAAAACTTGTATTTCATCGGAGCTATTTATTTTTTTTTCTTTTGTGAAAAATAATGAGTAAAGTATATTTTTGTTCACTTGCAGTAGCTTTTCTATTTTTTGCATTATCAAATGTAGATGCTGTAAGTAACATATTTGATATTTTATATGCGATGTGAATAACTAATTACACTAAATTTATTATCAATTTAAATTATTCAGAAATTATCGATTACTCAAATGAGATCAATTGCTAAACCATGGAGTCAAAAGTGTGCTAATAAAGCAGGAACCAGCCAAGGTTTGTTTCGTTTTATTTTTTATAGATTTATAAAATTCTTAATTTTTTATTGAATATATATTACATTAAATAAATTATAGAATTAATCGAAGGTCATAGAAGAGGAGAATTCCCAGAAGATCAAACATTGATGTGTTATCTTCTGTGCAACGCTAAAATGGCTAAAATTGTAAGAATTTTTTATAACATTATACATAATGTAATTAAAAATTAAAGTATATAAGTGATTCAAATCTTTTTTAGTGAGCAATATTTTCAGATCTGAAGATATTGCTCACTCTTATACTTTTATAGCTTCAAGCCTTTATGTATTCTGATTTATTATTAATGAAATTGAAATCTGAAAATTTCTTTGATTTTTATTACAAATCACACAGTAAAAAATTTTGTGTTGAAAATTTTTGTGTTAAATTTTTAATACTTTCATGTGTAAATTTAACACTTTTCTGTGAAAATTTCAAATTTATTGTGTTAAATTAACTCAAAAAAGTGTTAAGAAATTTTATGTTAAATGTTTAACACTTTTTTGAGTTAATTTAACACTTTTATGTGTAAATTTAAAATTTATTGTGTTAAATTAACTCAAAAAAAGTTAAAAAAAATTTTTTTTTAAAATATTTAACACTTTTTTTAGTTAATTTAACACTTTTATGTGTAAATTTAACATTTATTGTGTTAAATTAACATAAAAAAGTATTAAATTAACCCAAAAAAGTTAAAAAAATTTTTTTTTTAATATTTAACACTTTTATGTGTAAATTTAATATTTATTGTGTTAAATTAACATAAAAAAGTGTTAAATTAACTTAAAAAAGTGTTAAATATTTAACATAAAAATTTTTAACACAAAATTTTTTGACACATTGACGCAAAACTTTTTACTGTGAAATTATAAAAAAAAAAAATGTTTTTTTAAGATATCATTTTGTAATTTTTCCATAATAATTTAATTGTCATAAAAATCCAAAAAATTGACCGTGTTCATTTCTACATCATGATTATTAAACTAATTATTTGTAGATAATAAGTTGATACTATTTTTACATACGCAATAATATAATAATATGGTTTTATTTTTTCAGATTGATGGAAATGATAAAATTGACTTAGTTACTGTTAAACAACAACTTGACATAATGGCAGAACAACCAGATATGGAAAGAATGATGTCAGCTTTCAAGATTTGCGCAGATAAAAGTAAACATACTTAAAATCTTTAGTTTTATAATTAAATAGTATTATCTGTTACATATTTGTTATATTTTTTTTGTTATTGTTCAGTGACAGCTACTGAACCTTGTCGGCTGGCATATGACTACTCACTATGCTATTACAATATGGACCCAGAGGTATTACTTTATTATAATTAAATAATTGATTATACAAACTAATATTAACATTTTTTATTTGTTTCAGATATACATGTTCTCATAACAACGCCCCCATGTAAATCCTCAAGTTTAATATTAAATTTTATTGTATTTAATCACAATAAAATAGTGAAATTTATAAAATTAAAAAAATTTAGCATGAAAAAAAATTTCGATAGTTTTTTTTTTAACCATAACTTACTTCTTAAGAAAATCCTGTCTTTTAATATTTCCTAACTTTTATTAGCCAATGTTAATAAAGTAAGTTTTTAAAAAATAAAAATTATTTTTTAAGAAATGTAATAAAATTATTTTTCATTACATTTAGATGACAAAAAATTTATATTTTTCATTTAAATATTTGATTCATTAGAAATTTGAATAGCGCGCTACGCGCGCGCCTTAATTTTCACCAATAAGAAATCATTTTTAATGCTTGCGCGCGCATTTTCAATTCTAATGTATATTTTAAACGACCACCAATTCTTGAGGTTAGTAAATAAAAGCGGCTAAGTAAAAAAACCTCCAAATCGACAAAAGTAGTCGATGCACTGTATATTTGTTAGTACGTAATAGCATTTAGAGCAGTTAGCAAGTTAGCGTGTGTTAATTTTTAAAATTTAACATTCGATAATAATCAAATAAAATGGAATAAAAATTTTTAAAAACATGAAATAATAAAATAAACAGTGTGATTATTAATCCAGTTATTGTATTAATAATGTATAATTATTCATCCAGATATATTTTATTTGTTTATAATTTTAACAACTGGATTTATACGTTTAGTCATTTTTAATAGATTCATATTCAGGGAAGCTTTGTCGCAGATTTTTTTAATCGTTTCAAAACTAATTAAAGCTAAATACTCAAAATTATTAAAAATGACGGATAGATATTTACGAGATTTGGATCCAATAAATAATCAACATCTCCATGGCATAACAGAAAATGCTGTTTTTCCTGATCACGTAACTATATTTTTTTTTTTTTTTTTATGATACTGAAGTTAGCTGACAGCTGTCAATTTTTTAAATTTTTATAACAAATCAATAACAATACTAAAAGTGCTTCTAAAAATTTTCACTGATAATTTTCTTTAATTTTTACATGTGGAATTTTTATGACATAAAATTTAGCAGTCACTTCACAATTGTTTTAATTTTTTTTAACAAATAAATTATAGCAAAAAAAAATTATTACAAAAATGGACTTGTAGAAATTTTGATAAATTAAAAATGCAATTTTTTAAAAATAATTTTTTTGTTAAAAAAAATTAAAAAATTATCATGTGACAGCTAACTTTAATGTCAGGGAATTTTTTTATTAAATTTCTTTCATAACAATTTAATTGTTATAAAATTCTAAAAAAATTTCTAATGTCTGTCAACTTCAGTGTTATTTTTTTTTTCTATACAAAAATTAATTATATGCAAATAAAAATGTTTATTTTCAGTTGAATGAATATGAGTACAAACCAAGAAGTTTAATTGATGAAACATTGGAAATAATAGATCCCACCCCTAATGTTTATACGATGTTTATTCAATTTAATGAAAAATTTTTCTGGAAAAAGTTGGATGCTGTTCAGGTGCGATGGAGTAATCGGATGACAACGTAAGTTTTATCATTTACTTGGAGAAACAAATTACTTCAATCCTAAAAATTATTGATAAAAAATTTTTATAGATGTGCTGGCACATGTTCGTTCCATCCACGTAATCGTGAGTGTGTTATCTCTCTCAGTTTGCCATTGCTAAAACTAAGACCCAGAAAGGATTTAGTGGAAACTTTACTGGTATTCTATTATTATTTCTATATTCACAAATTCATTTCAAATGATACGAAAATTTATAAATATTTGATAATTTTATTGATAAACAAATTATAGTAAGAAAAATATATTTAAAAAATTCCATAATTAAAAGCTCTAAAAAATTATAAATTAAATTTTTAAAAAATAATTTTTTATATTAAGTAATTAATTAAAAAAATGTCAATTGTTTTATTTATTCAACAGCACGAAATGATTCACGGTTTTTTATTTATTACAAATAATAATCGTGACAGAGATGGCCACGGTCCTGAATTTTGTAAACATATGGAGAGAATAAACCGCGAAGCTGGAACTAAAATCACAGTAATTTTTATTTCTATAAATTAAATTAATGAGATTGTAATTAAATTAATAATTGATTGAATATTTTTAATTAACAGATTTATCACGACTTTCATGACGAGGTGCGTTTATACCAACAACATTGGTGGAAATGCGAAGGTCCATGTCAAAAACGTCCTCCTTACTTTGGGATAGTTCGTCGTTCAATGAATCGCGCTCCTGGGCCTTCAGACTTCTGGTGGCAAAATCATCAACAGAATTGCGGTGGCAAGTATATAAAAATCAAAGAGCCCGAAAACAAACAGCCCACTAAAGGTAAAAGATCTAATGAGGTCTCCAAAGCGCTTCCGAAACAAAATACTTTAGATAATTTTGTTCAATCTACCAAAACAAGTTCGAGTTCAACTTCATCATTCTCAAATGATTCACCAAAGAATAAGCCAGGAGGAATTAAAACTATTTCTGGAAATACTAGATCCGTAGGTAGCAAAACTGTAACAGTCAGTAAAGTTGGATCAGCAAGTTTAAATACAAATGGGTCAGAAGGAATTAAAAAACTAGGAACATCAACGAATAATGTTTTTGGCTTCGGAACTGGAGGCCCCGGATCTTCAAGTTCCACTTCATCGCCTCCTGTCGCACCAAAACCTTCAAGAAATCGAATTAATTCGTCTGGTGTTTTGGGAGGAAGTAACACTGGTAAAAGTATTTTATTAACTCGCTTTCTGTCACCTCAACCGACAAAATCCAATACTGAAGAAATAAGACCCAAATCCCCTCCAAATCAAGACCAACAAAATCAATCTGGCAATAATGCACCTGAGTGTCCTATTTGCAACAAAATAATTATCGATGAGAATATAAACCAACATATCGACTCTTGCTTAATTTCTAATGATGCAAATTCAGAAGAACCGGCGCAAAAACGCCCAAAAATGACAGAAGAATCAACTCATGAGTGTCCATTTTGTCAGCAAAAATTTGCAGCATCTTTGATTGATATCCATGTAAACGATTGCTTAAATTTAGATGTGTTGGACGATAATTCTCAGGCAAAAAGATCGCAGACCAGCGATACTTTGAGACCAAGAAATTCATCTGCTGCACCCGAGGATAAACGTATCAATTGCCCAAAGTGTGATAGACGTTTTACCAGCGACAGAATAAATGATCATTTGGATATTTGTTTAAACGAAGTCGGTGACTTAGCATCTAATGACTCTGTTGTCAATCTCACTAATGATGCTGGTGATGTCACGGATTTAACTTTATCGCCTATAAGGCCAGTGACTGGCACTGAGGAATGCATTACATGTGGGAGTAGAGTTAGAGTAAGAGAATACAATGATCATATTGAAAAGTGTTTAAAAAAACATCGGGAAAAAATGGAAAGAGATCTTGGTGCTACTGCTGTTGTTGTTGTTGATGATGACTCTCGACCAGGGTGCAGCAAATCTAAGAAAGGTAGAAGTACTTATGAATGTTTGGTGTGTAATTCGAGAATTAGCAATGACATTCCATTGAATGAGCACTTAGAGATCTGTACTTCGTCAACTTTCGGTGACATGACACTCAGTACCAGCGGTAATAATCTTCTTGATGAAGATCCACCCAATATGGAACACAGATATTCTTGTCCTATTTGTAATCTGATGATTATTGGTAAAGATATGGCTGAACATGTCGACTGGTGTGTTACTCGTAAAAAATAATTATTTTTTGAAAACATAATTATTATACCTTAAAGTCTGATCAAATATTTGTATTCTTTGTATTAGTCTTCTTAATTTTTATTGTAACAAATTCAAGTATTACAAGATCTACTATTACTTTTTTGTTTAATTAATAATATTGATAATAATCTTATTGCTATATTTAATAAATATATTTTTGTTTTATATCTATTTTTAAAAAATTAAATTTTTTCATACAAGTCCAAATCGTCAAATCTTCTTGCAGTACAAACACCACAGGTGAATTCTTGAATGTAATTTGGGAAAAATATCAATATTTGATCTTTTGTGAAATGAATAAATGGAATGTTATTACTCAGAAGAATGTGGACTGAATTTTTGTCAAGCCTAAATCTGTAAAAAATTTACACAATATTAAATGTCGTAAGATTTCGCGTTCCAGATGCCATAAGGACGTATAATAAAAATTCTGTTTTTTTTTCTAAGTCCAAAAAAATTTTTAGTTTGAAGAAAAAATTTTTTTTGCATTTCTACACGTTTCATACAAAAATAAGTCATTCCTAAAAAAAAAATTTTTTTTGACTTAAAAAAAAAAAACAGAATTTTTATTATACGCCCTAATGGCATTTGTAACGCGATTTAATTATCACAGAAGTACAAATTTAATGTTATATTAATTTAATAATAAATAATTATAGAATAAAATTAAATATGCAAAGTATTAAGTTTAAGATTAAGTTTTTCAATTGTAAGAAGTCTGATATTTGTTAATAAAATATTTTTACAGTGAATTTTGTATAAATACCTTTTATCATTAACAAAATTCCATTCAAAGTCTTTAGTCAATGGTAATTGATCTGTAAAATTATAAACTGTCCCACCATTTTCTGGTGCTATTTTAAGATTATTACTATCATCATTAATATTTAAAGTGACTCCTTCATTTGAGCTGATTGCTGTCAAAGCAAATCCTGGATTTTCATCGTAACACTGGCCGAGTACTAAAAATTCACGGCCTTTTTCTACTCTACGCGTTACATTGTGAGCTGATTGAATCATATCAGGCGTTATAACACAAAAACCTGTAGCAAAAAAAAATTTATTCAGTAAAAAAATTTCATTAACCACTCAGCAATAAATTAAAAAAAAATATTCACTGAAAAACGCTCGGAGAAAAGCATTGTCAATGTATCTATGTAGTCTAGTGCGCGTCAAAAGTATGTCAACTATATCAGGATCGTATTTGATCGGCAACTTGCTGCGATTGACACGCATTTCAGCTCTTGTGCTGTCTTTGGGGAATGTCGCACCAACAACAAATTGCTCTGAATTCGCTAAATAGCTGCTGTTGCCGCCAATAACGTCATACAGAGCTCTCAATCTCCAAATTAAAGTCTCTATCTTCTCTGGTAACTGATGAGACAATAAAAAATATATATTAAGTTGACTTAATTAATTTAGTAGATATTTGATAATTTTAAGAATTTTTTTAACAAATAAATTATGGCAAAAAAAAAATTTTAAATAAAAATTGACGTGTAGAAATTTTCATAAATTAAAAATTCAATTTTTTTAAACTAATTTTTTCGTTAAATAAAATTTAAAAATTTCCAAGTGACTGCTAACTTTATAATGTAATTAATTAATTATAAAAATAATGACTTACATTTTCAGATTTAACAAAAACTTGATATTTTCTCAGCGTAGACAATTCTCTGGAAGCTTGATAACAAGCTTCAGTGTAAGGTACAACAGATTTACCACTAGATTGTCTACGACACTGGTTGTAAGGCCACTTGTCTTTCTTACTTTCTTCAATTTGGTCTTTACTAACTTCCCCGACCATATTTAAGAATAGTGATGAACCGGAACATTTGCCTTTAGCAGTTTCAGATAGTCCCCATATTATATTTAAGTTTATCGAAGCCTGATCACTGGGCTTTAGACTGAAATAGTCCCAGGTCCATGGCATGATTCGTTCTATCTCTACGCAAACCTAAAATTTGATAATTTATTCATAAATTTAATTATACGTTATTAAATAAGTGGTAGTATTAATTGCTAAATCCGCTTCACCTTCATGACTTTTTCTCCAGGCTCAGTTCGACTGGCTTTTATCTTCAGAGAATCAGAGACCCAGGTCTGGGACTCATAAAGCGCCGCAAAATTCCATTGTTGCAATACTTTTAAACTTCCTAACTCGCTTCGCGTTAAGGACAGCACGTAATTCTTGCCACTTTTGGCAAATTCAAATTTCACCTATATAATTTTTATTATTTTATTATTTCTTCTTTTTTAAAGTTATTAATAGGAGATAAAAATACCTCTGAGGGCTGAATATTTGATGGTTCGATATAAAGCGCTACACCGCAACTTCCTCTGGGTGGTACGTAACTGAAGTAATCCAGAAAATGAATCCCTAGGAGTAATAATTTAGCTCCTGACCAAGACCTAAAATAAAATAAAATTATTTATTTTGTATTTTTATATGATTTTTACAATTAAATTGTGCGCTGAAAAAAAATTTCTGTTGAAAAAAATTAGAAATATTTCAATAAGAAATTAATTTTTTGAAAATTTCCAATAATTTTATTTTTTAGCTGAAGAAATAAAAATTTTTCATCAAGTAATTTGCTTATTTAAAAAAAAATTTCTAAATTTAGGAAAAAACAATTTAAAAATTTTTTTTTCCAAATCAATAAAAATTTTTTTCGATAAAAAATTTACTGTGAAAAAATTTTTTATTTCTTCAGCTGAGAAATAAAAATGTTTAAAATTTTTTAAAAATTAATTTCTAAAGCATTGCTTATTTTTTTTTTTTAAACAAATTTTTTTTCTCACTTTCAGGGTGAAGAAAATTGAGAAAAAAATTCCACTTATAGAAATTAAAAAAAATTATGAGTGCAAATTTAAATAAATATTTCTTCTTTGTAATAATTAATTAATTTGTAAAAATTTAAAGAATTATTAGATTTTTGCTTATTTTTTAGAATTATTTTAAATTATCTAAAAATTAAGTCAGAAGAAATGAGTTAACAATTAAAATAAATTGACAATCAGAAAAAAAAAAAAAATAAAATTTGTACATACTGATAATTACTCCTATGTGATGACCAGATATCATTAAATAATTCATCTTGTGCAATTTCCCGATCACAATCAAATACTTTTACTTGTAATTGTCCCCCAAGTTCTGACAAAACTGAATTAAGAACAACTGCATTCTAAAAAAATAAATCTGCCATTAAATTTGTAATTATAAAACTTTTATTTTTTAAAATAAAAGTACCTGTAAATCTTCATGCGGATATTTTTTTACTGTATACAAACTTGGACAATGCTGACAAATAGCTTTCAATTTTTGTGAAGCTTTAATGCCTCTAACAGTAGTGATTGTTCGAGCATGAGCAGTCAAGCCGGTTTGTAAATACTCTGCAAATTTAAAATAAAAAAATTAATCGACTGGTTTTTATTGATAAGGAGTGATCGACGTACCAGTAGGTGTATTGTAAGATAAAAATAATTTTTCTTGAATTCCTACAGTAACATTGGTAGGAAGATATCCGTGGATTGATTGAGAACGTTCAGCAGAATGCCAAACATCAATCAATGGGTTGTAAGTTTCAACTACTTCAGTACCGTGAATAACTGTGCTGCAACAAAATAATAACAATGCGTCATTAGACCATTATTATCATTTTAAACAATCAAATAAATAAAAATAAACGAATTATCTTACCGTAAAATAACGTGATTATTACGCCCGTTAAATAAATAAGTAAAGTTTCCTCTCATTGAAAATAATGAATTAGCTGTTGCAGCAAGTCTTACATTTGTTCCTAAATCAGTCACTTGAATCGATTCCATTGTTAATGGTATATTAATTCGCTGTTGGTTTATATGAAACTCCATATTTTGATAAATTTGATAAGTATTTTCTGGTAATGATCTTAAATCTAAATAAACGCATTGATAAATTAAATATTAGTCATTTCTTCCTGATATTAAAATTAGCCATGAAAATTAAGTTAGCCGACATTTAAAAATTTTTAGAATTTTTTTTTTTTTATTGAAAAAATTATAAAAAAAAATTTCATTTTTAGAATTTTTTTATTGAAAAAATTATAAAAAAAATTTCATTTTTAGAATTTTTTTTTATTGAAAAAATTTTTCAAAAATATTTTTCTGTTGTAATTTAATAAATAAAAAAAAAAATTAAAAACCGCGGCTAACTTTAGTATTATAAAGTAGCCGATTTTTAATAATTTTTTATTTTTTTTTTATTAATTAAATTACAACTACAAAAATTTTTATAAAAAATTGCACGTATAATTTTTAAAATTTTCTACATGTGAAATTTTTTCTTTAATAATTTAAAAAAATCTTTCAATAAAATAAATGATAAAATTTTCAAATTCCAGCTAATTAAATTTTCATCATTTCTTCTTTTAAATAAAAATATAAATTTAAAATTAATAACTCACATGCTAGCGCGCTGTCAATATTTGTTTTATTAAAATGCAAACAAAAAACAGCTTTTTGTTGAACGCGTGCTATTATTTCAATATGAGGAGAGTCGAAAGATCTATCATCTAATTTAAACTCTTTCAAAATGTCTTTTATTCTAACAAAACTTTCCAAGTAGTGCGATAATGAATGAGTTAATCCAGTGGCTTTTATTTCTATCTAAAAATTAAATTTTTTTTAATAATTATTCAAATTAGCTTTGATTTGATTATAAAAGTACTCTTACAGAAATTTGATTGAAGTGTGTACCGCTTCCGTGACTGTTTAATGTAATATAAGCAATCTCTGGTATATTAGACAATGGGCTCGCTATAATAATATTTTGTACCATTGCACCAAAGTTACGTTTCATATCTTGATAATCAAATATGTAATTTCCAGTAATAATATGCTCATCGCTTTCAGGTTTTTTGAGAATACGTGAGAATTGTGTCGCTACAGATCCACTGTAAATAATAAATTGATTTGTGAATAAAATTTTTTAACTACACTTAGAGAATAAAATTTTTTTTGAAGATAATTGCCATTGTTGTGACAAGGAATTAATAGGAATTAGCTGAAGAAATAAAAAATTTTTTTACGGTAATTTTTCTGTTGAAAAAAATTTTTTTTTGATTTGAAAAAGAAATTTTAGATAGAAAACTTGCGAATTTTCATTAAAAATTGTTTTTTCTCAAATTTAGAAAACTTTTTTTTAACAAGAAAATTATTTTGAAAAAAATGTTCAATAAATTAATTTGTTATCACAACATTACTAATTTTTTTCAAAAGAAATTTTTTCTCGCAGGGTAGCAAATAATTTAAAAAAAAAAGTAAAATAAAATTACATGTGTTTGTAACAAGGAAAATTAGTTCTCTCCATGGATTTTAATGTTGTGTAAAAATAATTAACTAAATGCAAATCAGACTCTCCTTGCATGTACCAATAAAGCGAAATGATACGATTAGATGTTGGGTTTGATTCAATTAAAAATTGCAACGCAGCTATACGCATCTCCAAGTATTCTGTGCGATTAGCAAGTATTGGCCAGTAAGCTCGATAAATCTAAAATAAAATAATTATAAATAATTACACTGAGAAAAAAATTTATTTTGAAAATAATAGATATTTTGTGACAATAAATTAATTTATTTAAAATTTTAAACAATATTATTTCTTAGCTGAAGAAATAAAAATTTTTCTCACAGTAATTTTCTAGTTGCAAAAAAAATTTTTTGGCTTGATAAATAACAATTTTAGATATAAAATTTGTAAATTTTCATTAAAAATTGTTTTTTCTTAAATCTATAAAACTTTTTTTCAAGAAGAAAATTTTTGTAAGAAATATTTTTATTTCTTCATCTGAGAAATAAAATTATTTAAAATTAAAAAAAAAAAAAATAATTGCTTATTTTATTTAAAAAAAAAATTTTCTCTTTCAGTAATCAATCGAACGGCTATTTGTTAATAATAATGTATCTTACAATATCTGGTCTATCACGAGCAGTAGGTAATGACGCCCAAGCAGCAAGTACACGTAAATGTCGGGACTCTTGATTGTTCCCAATGGCAATTGGTTCCAAAAATTCAACAACTTTACCCAGCTGAATATTAGCAAGTCCTTCTAACCATATCATCTTCCTATTATAACTATCACTTTCCGTAAACTTGTCCATGTAAAGCCGTACATAGTCATCAAGTATTTCTTCAGGACAATAAACCAAGCATGTCTTATAAATGAGCGTTCCAAATGTGAGAATTCCCGTATTGCGTACTTCCGCGGACAATTTTTCCGGCAAATCAATCAGCGTCTTCATTTTGTCTAAAAACTCAACATCTGGTTTGCGAATATGAAACGGCAATTGCGTCAACAATTGCATCGCTGTAATGTCAGATACTTTTTTCTGCTGAATTAAATCCATTACAAACAGCGCGGAGTCTTTGGTACCAATTTGCGGTACCAGCTCAAGAAACATATTTCTAATTGTTTCTTCTTTGTAACTTGTACCGGAAATATTTTTGTAAGCCGTTTGTAAATCTACGCGATCAAATTTACTTAAATAGTAAAGAAGAATAGATATTGTTGTATTGTGCAAATTATTTATCTCAGTGTCTAGTCCTGGGTTCTCTAGACGCTGGCTCAATCGATCTAGTAGGATAGAAATCTGTGAAGAAATATTTATTTAATAAATTAAAGTTTTACGTAATTAATGAAAGAATCATCAATGAAGAAATGTTAGAATAAATGATAAAATTTATTACTGATTTAAAAATGTGCTCTTTTTCGTGTGTATATCTTTCCTGTGATAAATCATTATCAGGAAGCTCATGTAGTAAATTTACTTGACGTAATTTATCGTTTGATAAATCACCATTGAAATCCGTAACGTCAATCAGCTTAAAAATTTGTCTTGTAAATAAAAATTGTGACTCGTACATATTTTTAAATGGCTGAACGTAAACTCCACCCGTAGCATTTATAAATGTTATTTCAGTGTCATTACCGTTTAATTTAACTTTGTATAATCGTTCGCTTGATTTTATAATTGGACTCTGTAAACAATTTTATTAGCGACTAATTCATTATCAAATATAATATCAGTTATTTAATAAAGTATTAATAAACCTTACTTCATCTCCAGTTGGGCATCGCATACGTGGTACATTGGTCCATGTCCAATGAGGGTGACCAGTACAAGTACGCGGATCAAAATATTTTCTTACCCATAATTCGTTGTCTGATTCAATTGTTACGATATTTTCAATGTTACATTTTCCGTAATGTGAGTCCTAGAAAAAAAAAATAATTGATACTTTATGAAAAAAAAAAAAAAAAAAAATGCAAAAGAAGAAATATTACTTCTTGTGAATGAAAGGCAACTTCTTTTTGTAAAATATTTAAATCAAACTGAAAAATACTAGCAATACTTCGTTGAATATTTATCGCCCAAGTAGGATCGATTTCAACACTGAAATTAGTAACTGTTCCATTGGAATAGATTATTTGGAAGGGCTTTAGAAGTTCCGCAGCTTGATCTTTGACCTCAACAAGATTTGGCTCTTCGACGTTTTTTCCATTCCATATAAAAGTTTTTAAATCAGTCAACTATTTAAATAAAATTTTTAATTAATTTACTAAAAATTTTACGCTATTTCTTCTTTAGAAAATTTATCTTAAAAATTAATTATAAATATTTTTAAATTGTAAAAATTAATTACCTGCATTTGAGCAATATTATTAAATGTTTTAACAATAAATTTACCCTCCATACCCCATGACGATGAAGCTTTTGATGGTGATAATACACCAGAGTTAGACTCTGCAAAATATGAATACTCGTATTTCTTCCCGGTTTTAAATATATTATCACCGGATGTTACTGATATTGTTATTATTATAATAAATAATATTATTTTCCGGTACATTTTAAATTTATTCCATATCACATCTAAAAATACAAAAGAAGAAATAATTAATTACAGTTAAAAATTTTTTATAAAGACAATTATTAATTTTAAAAAATAATTTAAAAACGTAACTAAGTTTTTTAAAATACTAATTTTTTTTAGAAAAATAAATACCTGGGGACATAATTGTGTGGGTCCGTCACAAGACTGGTGTCGACTGAGTTCATGAAAGTCAAGAGATGACCTGCACACTGGCTATGTACTGCTCGATGTGTGTGCTCTCATCTCATATCGCAGTAGCTTATGAGCAAGTTTAACTTTTTATTGGTGTGTTAGTTAAAATTATCCCATCGACAGATTATCTTCAATCTCATCATGTCCTCTTTACATACCCATATATCAATGTATGTATATGAGTCAAGACTAAACATGTTTATACAGCAATGAATACACAAATATATATCTATATATATTCGTTACCCTCCTGATAATTATGAAAGAAAAATTTTTACCATATTTAACTAAACAATATACATTTTTTTATTTATTATTTAATATTTATTATTACTTATAATTAATTATTTAAATATTATTTTATTTTATTGCCATGGAAAAATATATTCAAAATGAATAAATTGAACTTTGGCCTCTTTTATATTTAGAACTACTAGAATTTCTTAGTATTTTTAATGATAAATTTTTTATTTCTTATTTTACTACAAAATATAGTAATTAAATTCTCCTAGCACTGTGTCATCAATACTTAACTCTTAATAATATATATTTAATTTAGGCACTTTGGTCCTGGCTTACAATTGAAATTAAAAAGTAAATTTAACTCTGCATGCGTAGTCTTAATTCATCTTCTTCTCTTTTTTCTTTAGTTATTAAACTATTTTGTCAAATTATTATAATTATTTTAATATAAAAATTTTAATTTATTTTGAGTCATACTTCTACTTAAGTTTTTACTCTATTAAAATCTTGAATATTGTAAAAATTATGAAAATGAAATATTTTGATCTTTTTTTTTTTTTTTATTTAAAAGTTCAATAATTTACGATTTAAAAAATTTTCAAATTATGATATTCTGAATTTTTTTTTCTAATTTATTCTATTTTTATAATTTTTATAATAAATCTGCCGTGAAAAACAATTTGAAAAAAAAAAAAAATTATTCAAAATTACCAAAAATTTTTTTGAGATTTTTCAAAATCCAGCCGAATAAATAAAAATTTGCATAAAATCATAGCAGGAAAATAAAAATAAGTATAAATTAATAAAATGAATAAAAAAGTTTTTTTTTTTATGATTAAAAAGTTAGTAAAATTTTAATCCTCACTGATGAGCTGAGTTTGCTTGATCCAATTTATCACTCAGTTGATTAATAAGAGTCGCAAACATATTTAAATCTTGAATAGTACCTCCATAAAGCCACGCTCGTGGTATAGTCATAATATAATTAGCTTCATGTAAGATGTACATTGGAAGAGAAAATCTTAAACCTGTGAATGAGTATTAAAGTAATCGCTAATAATTATAGTTAGTTATTTACAAATCACTGAACTATCTAACGAAATAATTTCTATATAAATTGTTTTAAAACAATTAAATTTTATTTTTTAAATATCCAATAATTATAATGTACAAAGCATTTCATATCATTTAATTAGATCCTTTTTAAACATATCTACGATATCTTTAGCAGCCTATGAATTATTGACATTTATAATGATTTTATGGACCGTAAAATTGATTGAGAGTACTCCCACGCTTCGCTAAGAAAAAAATAAGAATACATTAATAAAATAATCATATTTATGATCAAAACGTTTGTAAAATTTTAATGCTTACTGATGAGCTGGATTTGCTTGATCTAGTTTATCACTCAGTTGATTAATAAGAGTCGCAAACATATTTAAATCTTGAATAGTACCTCCATAAAGCCACGCTCGTGGTATAGTCATAATATAATTAGCTTCATGTAAGATGTACATTGGAAGAGAAAATCTTAAACCTGTGAATGAGTATTAAAGTAATCGCTAATAATTATAGTTAGTTATTTACAAATCACTGAACTATCTAACGAAATAATTTCTATATAAATTGTTTTAAAACAATTAAATTTTATTTTTTAAATATCCAATAATTATAATGTACAAAGCATTTCATATCATTTAATTAGATCCTTTTTAAACATATCTACGATATCTTTAGCAGCCTATGAATTATTGACATTTATAATGATTTTATGGACCGTAAAATTGATTGAGAGTACTCCCACGCTTCGCTAAGAAAAAAATAAGAATACATTAATAAAATAATCATATTTATGATCAAAACGTTTGTAAAATTTTGATGCTTACTGATGAGCTGGATTTGCTTGATCTAGTTTATCACTCAGTTGATTAATAAGAGTCGCAAACATATTTAAATCTTGAACAGTACTTCCATGAAGCCACGCTCGTGGTATTGTTGTCATAATCTACGAATAAAATGAATTAATCGTAAGATTAAATTACACAAAAATAGCTGATAAGAAGTATTGAATAAAATTTAAATACCATATTAGCTTTATGTAATGCGTCTACCGGAAGAGAAAATCTTAAGCCCGCTAATAAATATCGGTTAAGTAGTGAAGTAATCGCTAAAGATTTCAATTGATTATCTCCAAGCAATCCTTGCCAACTTAAAATATTCCGTAATAATTTTACTGCCATAGTGAACTGTCGTTGGAAAAATGGATGCTTGGGATCTAAAATTCTGTTAAAAAAAAATTAAGAATTTATAATGAATAATAAAAAAAGGTAATTATGCAGAAGTAGAGCTCTACTTATTTTTGAGTGTAAAAAATGAAAAAATTAATCTTTTTGATTTTTTTTTTTTTTTTTTTTTTTTTTTTTTTTCAATTTTATCTAAAATAGATGGAACCCCACTTCTGAATAATTACCTAAATAAAAATTCCATACTATGAATTATAACGTAAATATTAACTTACTTTGGAAAAATAGGCATAAATACATCATTGTCGATGGCAGCTTTTATTTTCTCTAAGATAGCGGTGAAAAGCAGCTGAAGCTGTTTACTTTTCTCATTGAGATTAGGATAGTCGATGATAAGACGACGGACGGTACCAACAAGCCGCAGAGTCTGTGATGTAGACATTGGGTCCCATATTTTTTCCACAATGGCTATTTTGATAAAAGAAAATAATAGATTACACATTATCAATGTCTAAATAAAAATTAGAGATATATGAATTATTTATAATATTGATAAAGTTATAAATAACTTACAAGTTAGTTTAGGAATTACTATTTTTTCAATAGCGAGTGGTATTAATCTCACATCAGGATCACGCCTGAGTGATTCTTCTGTTTCTTTTTGATCTAATGCGTACAATAGTAATCCATTATACCACTTGGTACGTTCTAGATCAGTACTTTCCTGTTAAAAATAGGATGTATTAAATATTTACTACGAATAATTTTTTGGGTTCTTTTTTTTATAGTTTCATGAACTCATTTGCAAGTACTCTATTTATTAATAGTATTAATTTTCAACTATTTTTGATGCTTTGTCTGAGTAAACCGTAGGAGCGTTAGTAAAACTTTATTGAAGAAATGAAATAATTACCATTAATGGATTCCAAGTGATAAGCTGTAGTCTTACTATCGGCGAAATCATTTTAGGAATACATAATGAAACATAAGCCTCTGTGTAAGCCTCCATGTCTGTTTCTCTCCAGGATTCTAGCTTAGCTAAAATACCTCGGACGGTACAAAAATCATCCATGACATCAGAAAAAATATCTCTACTCTCTTCATCAATTTCTTCTTTCGCCTGCTTAAAAGCTAGATTTTGTTGCTCAGTAACTTCGTCATCACTTGACATCCCGTCATTGTGCTTAGGAACATTTTGCATCAGCTCACGAGCTCTTCGCCGTCGTGCTCGTCGACCTTCGCGTTCTGTCGCTCGCCGAATACGCGCATCATCTTCTGGACCTCGCCTCATCGCTTGCCCTCCTGAATAATATAAAAAATATATTTAATACAAACAATAAATATTTTATATACTTAGTAGCTATGAAAAAAAAATTATCGAAGTAAAATTGTCTACTTTGGTAAAATTTAAAGAAATAAATAACTGACTTGAAGCAGACGTGATTTCTTCTGTTTGATCGCGTGTATCCTGACGACGTCGTTCCATAAGATCAGTAGAACGTTCGCCGTACAAGTCCAGCCATCGTTGTTCCAATCCTGTCACCATTGGCAGCTAACAGAAAAAAAAATTTTTGTTATTATCATTTAATATTCCACTTGATAATTGACTATGGAAATTAATAGTACTCCTTTACAATTACAATTTATATACTTCAATTAAAAATATAAATATTTCTAGAGTTATACAACACTGGAGTTTTCAATTAAGTTCCAAAGCCATGGTAATTTTCACAAAAAGTATTTTTTTTTTTGAGCATTCATTCGCGATAATTTGTGATACTCACCCAATTTAAATAATTTATTTTATCTTAAATTATTATGTTTAAAAAAAAAACTTATACATAAATAAATACAGAGAAGATTAAGACCCCTGGCAATTGAATTAACCATTATCAATACGTGCTAATTTAAAAATCAATTCCATTTTTTTTTCCTTCAAAGTATTGTAAAGTTTATAAATAGAAATTGAATAACTTTATAAAAAATGACGCGAGCAATTAAAAAGAAAATAACGTAACATCGTGAAAACCCACCTTCTCATCAAGACACTCTACCAAGTCAGTGACATACCCACGCAACTCTTGGTAATATTTGAAGCGTTGAGCTAGCTGAGGCGCACGAGTTTCACCCTCATCTAATTCCTTCAACGTCTGCTGTAGTTCTTCTTTCAATTGCACTTGATCCTGCTGGTGCTTACGATGTACTTGAATTAAACTTGAGCCCCTGAGCAAAAAAAAAAATTCATTACTCTGTTGAAAAAAGGTTTTTGATCTAGCATCTCTTGTAAATTGAATTAAAAAAAAAAAAAAAGTAGTAACATAATAATAAATAGATGTATAAAACCTTGAGCGCATTTTTTCAACAATTTCTTCAGGAGACACAGGAACCATTTTTTCAGGATCTGGTGGTTGAATACATGGTGGTGGAGGAGCTGCTGGCATCATACCCATTTCTAAATGCACTCCTGTACCTGCTACATATTGATTATTTAGACCCATTGAATACTGTTGTTGCATAAGAGAATCCTGTTGAGCAGCTGCGATCTACAATCACGAAAATAAATAATTAACCATAAAAATAAAAATTAATAATTATATATTAGAAAGAGATGGTGGTGAAATAATTAAATATTACTTGAGCGCCAGTAACTCCTTTACGTATTTGTTGAGCTTCCCACTCCTCTTCTTCATTACCATGCTCGCTATCATCATCGGACACTGCAAGATTATGCATAGCATATTTTAAATTAAAATCAACATTACGATTGTAATTAAGAGACAAACGTTTTATGGGAACTTGTGATGCTAAAAATGCTTCTCTTCGCTTATCTTTATCACGAGCTTCTATATTGACTGTCATATCCATTCGCTCGTGCGACTCATCATCGTCACTACGATCGTGATCTTCTTCGCGTATTAGCCTTGACTTTCCTTTTTCTTCACTAAAAATTAAAGTAGATTAAATTTAATAAAAAATAAACAATAAAAATGTCAAATGATTACAGGATTAGATACGAACGTTTGTACTTCTTCGACAGGTATAAAATCAGTTCCTAATTCTCGAGCTTTTTGTCGTTTTTTTCTAGCAGCGTGTATCATTGCAGCGTCAGGAATACATCCACCTAAAAATTATAAAAAGTAAATATTTTATAAAGTAAAACAGTTTACCAATTATTAACAATAAACTTACTTTCTAAAAATAATTTCATGGGGTCAGTTTTGGTAAAATTTTTTCTAAATTTATGCGCCGCTGAATCATCTTCTTCATCCGAAGAATAATCGTCTTTTCCAGCCACTAGTGCAGCTCGTCCATTTAAAATTAGTGGTGCAGAATTTTTTATTTTAACCTAGATAAAAAAAAAATCGATGTCAATAAAAATTAAAATAGTATTGACAATTAACATTAATAATAACAATAAAAACAGTCAAATAATAAAGTATCCCATTTTTTTAGGTACTTAAAATCTTCCTCACTCAATATCAAAATAATAATAGTAACTATTGCATAAATAAATGGAAATCAGGTACTTAGACGTTAAAATTCAAGTGACATTAATATTAATAAAGACATCATAGAGATAGCTTACTACTAGATCATCTGTCTTTATTTCTAAATCATTGTCGCATTTAATAGACACGTTTGCTTGCTCAGAGTCCACTTGCATTTTCTCTTCACCTTTCTTTTTTCTCCTTTCGTGATCAAGTTGTTTCATCAGTTTTTTGCTCCTCGATGACTTCTTCACCTTAAAAACCTCTCCGTCATCAGCTGTATGAAAATAATCGACGATTATTATTATAATTACAAAACTCAAATATTATAAATTTTCCTTAAAAAAAAATCAAATTAATATTCATAATAAAAAAAAGTCTAACCTTCATCGAGCTCCTCTCCAAAACTCAGGAGCGTTTGTTTGGGTTTTTCCTTCTTCTTGGGCTTAGATTTAACCACAGGTTGGACATCATCACACTCCATTCTGTTCTCATTGTCTTCATACTCTTCATTGAAAGATCGTCGACGAATATTTCTCTTCGGCTTATTAAATAACGACATTTTTAACCTTTATATTCTTACTCTAAATGTGAGACGGTGTATAGTACGGTACTTTCCTCAATTGATCTTTCACTACCATTAAAAAATTTTTCTCTACATCTGCATTATCTGTTTAAAGTAAACTTTAATAAAAACTCTTAAATTAAATATTTATTCACTGTTATTATTATTGATAGTATTGTTAATAAAATTCACTCGTTTATTCCATTTTTTTAATACTATTATTGTGTATGTAAAATCGTCACATCATTTGGTTTTCATTCTTCTGCGACATTTTTTTTAGCATTACCTGCCATCTAGCGAATTTTTAGAAAAGCGCCAAATTTAGCTGTGAACAAAAAAACTTCTGATAATTTTTAGAAATTTTTTCAACAATAATTTTATTGTAAAAAAATATTTTTTAGTTATTCCAAAAGAAGAAATGAAAAAAATATCAATAATATAAAATTGTTTACTTACCATAAAAAATTATGAACATTAATTTAGCAGATATTTGATCATTTTAATAATTTTTTTAACAAGGAAATTATGGCTAAAAAAATTTGACACGTAGAAATTTTAAAAAATTAAAAATGGAATTTTTTAAAAACAATTTTTATAATAGTAAACTTAGCCGACATTGTTAACTTTTTGAGTTATTTTTTAATTATTAAATTAGAACTAAATAACATTTTTAAAAAATTGCACTTAAAGTTTTTTAAAATTGAAATTTTTTTTTAATTTTTTATGACATTAAAGTTAGCTATCACCTGATTAATTTTTTATTTTATTTAACAATAAAATTAAGTATAAAAAATTATTTTTAAAAAATTGCATTTTTTTGTTTTTAAAATTTCTAGATGTCAATTTTCTTTTCTTATTTTTTTGCCACAATTTATTTGTTAACAAAAGTTCTAAAAATGATTAAATATCTGCTAATTAATTTTTATAATTTTTTTGTAATCTTTTGTTAATAAAAAAAATTTTAGAAAATTTTAAATGTCGGCTAACTTAATTTTCATTAATTTTTGGGAACAAATTTGTTTGTTAAATAAATTTGTAAATAGTTAAATGATTGCTAACTTTAATGTCATAAAAAATTA
>JZSA01000952.1:0-84969 GCA_000956155.1 Cotesia vestalis
AAAAAAATTAAAATTTTAATAATCATGCTCTAAAAATTGACGTTCAAAAATTTTTTATTTTTTTTTTCAACAATTAAATTACAAGTAAAAAAATATTTTTAAAAAGTTGTACGTGTAATTTTTTAAATCTTCTATAAGTAGAGTTTTTTTTTTAATTTTTTTGATAGAAAAAAACTATAAAAATTTTCAGATCTCGGGTAATTTAAATTTCATAAATTATGAAATAATTATTTAAGTAGTTAATTTTTGTAAACAGCGAAATTAATTTATTTAACTAGGCTTTATTAATAGAATTACTGGAATTAGTTATTTGCATGGTATTCAAATAAATTACGTAATATTTAACATAAAAATATATAGTCAAGGTAATGTTTATTTTGTTTATTATTTAGGTGCAATTACAAACACAGCAGGAAGGAAAAATGTCGATAGTAAAGCACACGATGAATATTATTAAAAAACAGGGATTTTTTGCGTTATACAACGGCCTTAGTGCTTCTTTATTGCGTCAAGGTACATATTCAACAACAAGATTTGGAGTTTACGAGGTAATAAAAACACAAGCTTTAATATTATCAGAATTAATGATACTAAAATTAGCCAACATCAAAAAATTTTAATTTTTTTTCCATCAATTAAATTATGAGTAAAAAAATACTTCAAAAAAATTGCACAGGTAATTTTTCAACTTGTGAAATTTTTTCATTAAATTTTTTAGAAATAAATTTTTCAATAAAATAAAGTATAAAAATTTTCAAATGTCGGCAAATTTAATTTTCATTTAGAATAAAAACTAATTTCAGCATTAATGAGGAATTTTATTAAATCAGAAAACTTATTCTAAAAATACATAATTAAATTTTTGATTGAGACAGCGTAATATTATTTATAATCTCATGGTCGTGTTAATATAGGTTGCTAAGCAAGCTTTTGAGAAGCCTGGTGAACCCCTACCGTTTTATCAAAAGCTTCTAATTGCTGGATCTGCGGGTGCTGTTGGTGGAGTTTTTGGTACACCTGGAGATCTTATTAATGTACGGATGCAGAATGACATTAAATTACCACCGGAACAACGGCGAAAGTATGGATATATTTTTTTTTATTATTATAAATTATGTTAGTAGTCAATAATTTATTTTTTTACACAGTTACAAACATGCGTTGGATGGATTAATGAGAGTTTGCCGTGAGGAGGGTGTTGTTAAGTTATTTAATGGCTGTTCAACAGCTACTGGACGCGCTATTTTAATGACTATTGGACAACTAAGTTTTTACGACCAAATAAAACAGTATCTTTTAAATTCTGGTAAATTTAATGATAATTTATTAACGCATTTTACAGCAAGTTTATCAGCTGTAAGTATTTAGTATTTTACTTCAGAATATTTGAGAAAAAAAATCAACTCTAGTTCAAACTCACTTTCATGGTATTGAGTAACTTTAGAAAGTTACAAGGAATTACGAAATTTTATTTAAAAGTACTAAGAGTTGAATTTTTTTTTTCAAATATTTTTAGAAGCTTTTTTAAGAAATTAAATTAAATATAATTTTTATTAAATTACAGGGAGCGATTGCGACGACTCTTACACAGCCTTTAGATGTTCTTAAAACACGTGCTATGAATGCTAAGCCTGGAGAGTACAAGGTAAAATAATAAAAATAATTTTTTATTTTTTTTTGGATTAATTAATTTTTTTGTTGGATTAATTAATTTTTTTTTTTTTCAATTTATTATTTAAATAATAGAATTTAGGTCAACTGGTGTTGTATACCGCGAAAATGGGACCAATGGGTTTCTTCAAGGTAAGAAACAACTTATGTTTGTTTACTTTATTTAATTTTTAATAATGTAACTGATCAATAATCGTGAATAATAAATAAAACTTTTTAAACAGGGGTACGTTCCAGCATTTGTACGACTGGCACCGCATACTATATTGACCTTCGTATTTCTCGAACAACTGAGAATTTACTTTGGTTATATACCGAAAAAAACAAACTTTTAGATAAATTATTTATTACAAAAAAATAACTAGTATAATTTAATATAAAGACTATTTTAAGTTACCGGTGAAATTAAAGTTAATTTTCTTCCAGGCTATTATATGCATTCCCTTGAATAGGTATCAGGCGTCTTGATCCTCCGGCAAAATATCCCTGAGATTAAAAATCACACAAAATATTTATTTTGGGGATATTTTGTCCGGGATATTGTGTCAAAGGATCAAGAATTATAGAAGCCTTGAATAATTTGCTTAAAAAAGTCTCCGATCCTATCAGATGAATGTGATATCCAATACAATTTATATATATATATATATATCAGTATACATTCCATATAAATATTTTTACAACGTATATATGCTGGCATAATACGACATATAAAATTTTTCGATGAATATTTACGCGCACAAATTTTATCCCGGCCGATATTATTAATATTTTTTTATATAAATAAACAAACCTAATTATGTATAAGAGCTTTGAAGAATCACTATAAGTCTACCTGGCATTTACCGAGCGCTTACTTTTATTTTTTATTTTATTATTGACAATTGTACAACCAAGATAGCTAGCTTTATATTTTCCAAATGTCAATGAAATAATGTATTTTTTAATAACTTTTTTTTAAATATTTATTTACCGCATTTATGGGACATGTCTATAGAAAATTATACGCTTTAAAATAATTAATGTGTTAGATAGTAATGTTTATTGATAATTTATTGTCAAATAATGTTGAATAGTTTATAACGAACTGTTATTGTTAGACAATATTGTAGATTAATATTTAATTTATTGTAAACTAATTACCATGCATTGTCTTTTTAAATAATATATAGAGATAAATATAATGTGTCATTTAAAAAAATATATTTGTCTAATTGAATTAAATAAAAAAATGTTTTGAAATTATAATGCATATTTATTGATATTATTGTTTCCTTTTGAATTAAGAAAAAAAATCTATGATTCGATGTATTCTATATATGTACATTATTAATGAATGCCGACTCACTTTAATAGTGTACGAGTTATTGTAAATAATTATACAATATCTATTTCAATAGACCAATAAAAGAATAAATTACTAAACAAAAATATAATTTTACTTAGAAAAAGAAATATTGACTTTTAAAATCCACATCTTTGTTTTTTTTAAATAGAATAGACATAATGCCATTGATTATTAATAATATTTAAAGTACTTATATAACTATTACTGAGCGTCATATTTCATGACAATGATTAAAAAAATCAAATGACTAAATATTAGATGCATGCGATGACCCCAAAGTTTACGTACATGTTTTTTAAAAACACTTAAGATTGCTCAGGATCTGGCAAATTTAAAATTTTATCGACGAACCCAGCTACATCGGTATCTTTTTTAGAATGTTCGACGATGAAATCAAGCTCAAGTAATTGACTATAATTCGGACGGGCTGTGAAGTCTTTCATTAAGCTAAAAATAAACGATGATAATATCAGTAATAGATAAGTATTAATTAGTGTAATTAAATAAGTAAGTAAGATATTTAATAGCCAGATACTAACCACTTGGTAATTAATTCTTCGAAAGGTTGAGAAAATTTTCCTGATGGCAATTTTGGTGGATCGTCTTTAACGACTTGTTTCAGTTGTTCGAAAGGTGTACCCCATGATTCGTATGGAAATCTTCCGGTAGCTAGTTCAACCAAAGAAATTCCTAATGACCAGACGTCTGATCTTATATCATAGTGAGATGGATTCCCCGATGGGTCTATCCTTTCTGGCTGAAAAGTGAATTTTATTATTTATTTTATTTATTCAATTTCAATGCCAAGGCAAATAGCCAAATGGTTTCACAAAAAATTCCAAAGAATTTCTTTTAAAGGAGTTTAAGGCTGAGTGATTATATTATTATATTTTAGAATAAAAAATTAAATAAATAACATTAAAAACTTACAGCCATGTATGGTTTGCAACCAGCGTCAATAGTTTTAGCCACTGAATCTACAAGATAACCGGAAATACCAAAATCACAGATCTTGACTTCACCTTTTCGATTAATTAATATGTTACTAGGTTTTACATCTCTATGAATTACCCTGAGTTGCGAATACAAATAATGAAGAGCACTGACTACCTAAAAAATTGAATTTTCAATTAAATAAGTAAGTAAAAAATTAAATTAATAGGAATAAAAATTAACTAACTGAAAGTGCTATTTTTCCTAAAATATCTTCAGGTATTGAGCATCCATTTTTGTATGCTTTAACATAAAATTTATCTAGACTCATGTCCATGACTTCCATACAAATCCAAACATCTCCTTCGCGAAACAATGCTCCGTAAAATTGTACAGTGTAAGGGCAGTCTGAGCTTCGCATTGAAATATCTAAATCCATTACAAGTCTTTTTTGTTCTTGATTGTTTACCGTGGCAGTTATTCTCTACAGTTAAAATTTCATGGTAATTATTATTAAAATTTCAAGTATAACAATAAAATTTACTTACGGATTAATAGATAAATATTATCATACCTTTACAGCCATAATAGTACCACTTTGTTTGTGTTTAACTTTATCAACAATACCGTAAGCACCTCTACCAAGCATGCATATAGTCTCGAGATCATCAGCCTCAACTTCAAATGTTTTATCTTCTATTGTTATTGTCGTACGTTTATCAAGATTTCTCGGCGGTGTGCTGTAAAAATAATTTTAATAAAATAAATTCATTGAACCGCTTCCCGCCAATTTTATCAAAATAATATCATAATTTATATAATACTGAAATTAGAGGTCAGCTGTAAATTAAAAAAATTTTTTTAACAAATAAATTACAATAAAAAAAATACTTTTAAAAATTTTCACTTGTAATTTTTATTAATTTTCACATGTAAAACTTTTTAATTAAATTTTTTTTTTAATAATTTAATTGCTACGAAATTTTGAAAAAATTTTTAATGTCTGTTAACTTTAGTGTTATTAATTTATTTATACTTACATATTTACAGGAGCTTCTTCCGAAACTTGGAGCTTTAAATTTCTTTTTCCTTTTCTCGCGGCCATGGTGAAAAATTATAAAAATAATATTCTTTTAAAAAATATATTATCAGTTAACAGCCAACTGTCATGTTTGTTAAAACAATTACAGTCCAATGTAAAGCGACCTGGAACATAACAAGTACAAATAATCTTACAGAGATATATTTATTATTTGAACACAGCGTCGTTAGGTTATTCATTAATAAAAAGTATTTTTCAGTATTTTAAAATAAATAAATAATTTTCTGAAATGAAAAAATAATTATTAATGATATTTTAATACATTAATTAATTAATTAAATAATAAAATTACCTTATTTGCTTGAAAATAAAATAATCGAAACCGTTGCCCATATATGAAGCTTTTGTGAAACTTAAATGACAATATGAAGTTAGTTTTGATAGAAATATCAAAAATACATATATATAAATACATACATATGTTTGTAAGTATGAGTTTGTGTATAAAGAAATAAAAGAAGTGGTAACCATAATAATAATAATAATAATAATGATAGTAATATGGAAGTAATTAATTGTGGCTATATTCAAATAAGTAAACCAGCGACATGTGCGTTACAATAAAGTACTAAAAAAGAACATGACCCAAAAAAAAAAGTTTAATTTTTTTTTGTTCGTGTGTGGCAGATTTAGGATTTAGATAGAAAAAGAAAGAGCATGAGCATTTTCATACATAAAAAAAAAATTAATATATTTGACAGATTCACTCCATTCCATTTAAGTTGTAATTAAATGCATTTATTTTTAAAATAATTACAGTGCAATTATTTGCTGGTAGCTAAGTATTATGATACATTATTATAACACTGAAGTTGACAGATATTAAAAATTGTTTTGGAATTTTATAGCAATTAAATTATTAAAAAGTTTCACATGTGAAAATTAATAAAAATTACAAGTGAAAATTTTTAGAATCATTTTTTTATTGTAATTAATTTGTTAAAAAAATTTTTAAAATTGACAGCTGACCGCTAACTTCAGTATCATTGCATTATTAATAACTAGGTATTTATTTGAGCACATGAATTATTTTTATTACTGTTTATGTGATGGTTAATATTTGATATACAAAAACTTTGATTGTGTTTATCTTATACCTTATAAAAATACTGGATGATTATTGTCAAGTACGCCATGCCGGTGACGCCCTTGCTGAGCTAAATTATTAGTCATCTTACAGGAAATTTGTTACAAAATTCTGATTTTTTATTGTAATTAACAATTAACAATAATTACTGCCTACTAAGTGTTTCCCGTATTTATTAAGATGGATAATCAAGGACGGAAAGTTATTGTTTGTGACAATGGAACAGGGGTAAGGTTATGCATGTTTAATTCCATCAATATTTTAAAATAATATGCGTATTTTTTATTATTGCTATTTAATTAAATTAAAGTTAGCAGTCACTTGACCTTTTTTTTAATTTTTAACAAATAAATTTGTTCTCAAAATTTATTTTTAAAAAATTGCATTAATTTTTTTTTAATTTATAAATGTCAATTTTTTTTACCACAATTTATTTGTTAAAAAAATTATTAAAAGTATTAAATATTTGCTAAATTAATTTTCATTGCTATTTGAAATTTTTTATTAATTTCTAATAAATAATAATGTTAATAGCAATTTTTTATTTTAATTATTACAGTACAGTAATTATTTTAATTTATTTTTCATTAATTGTTAATAAATAATAATATTAATAATTGTTAATAAATAATAATGTTAATAATAATTGTTAATAAATTTTATTAATTATTATTTTTTTTTAGTTTGTCAAATGTGGATATGCAGGTGCTAATTTTCCTGCTCATATATTTCCATCGCTTGTCGGACGGCCGATCATCAGAGCAGTAAATAAAATTGGAGACATTGATGTTAAGGTGAGGATTAATTAAATTCATTTTTTTTTTTTTTTTTAATGAATCCTTGTATTTATTCGTTTTTATTTTAATTTGCTGAAATTTAAAAAAACGAGACATTTTTGTAATCAAATTTAGATGTACAAGATTGTCCGATTTAATGGCAAGATTTATTTAATTATGTATATATATATTTATATATTTTTTTTATTTATAAAATTAAATTGATTGTAATGAAATTATTGTTATATATTTTCAGCAAGATCTTTGCGTTCGTGTAAGTCCATTTTTAGTACCCAGTAGTGTCCTTCGTGCTAGAGTTGTTTTAAAAAAAAAAAAAAAAAGCTAGAAAATAAGAATAATTATTAAAATTTTAAATAATAAGCGAGAAATGACTCAAGATTTCAAGAAAATATTAACTGGTTGGATTTACAGTTTTAACTAACTCTTTTTCCGAGTGAATAAAACGATTGATTATTGTTTTTATAATAATAAGAATAATGCGGTGTAATTAATATACACCTTATTAACATTGACTAATATCTCGAATACAATATTGACCTGCTAAGTTTACAAATACGTAACGCATCAACCAATTAGATATGTACAAACCTCATATATTTGTATAACTATTAATTTTATTTATAAAATATTGTTTTATTTATTTTTATATTTAATATTAATTGTATTTATGTGCTTTTTACATTTGCCATCATAGGACGTGTTTAACATGCCTGTAAGTTGAAGTGTATTATTTGTATTGACGTTATTGTCGTAGTAGATGTATTTTTTTAATTATTTATTTGTTTATTTTTTTTTTTAATTTATCGTATCGGCTAGAATTAAAGTTTACTCAAGCATTGGATTTTTATTAATTTTTTTTGTATTGCTAATTATTATGCTGCATTATTTTGTGTGATGTTTGGCCGGAAAACGAAATGTGTGTCTTGATTTTATATGAGAATGCCAATGTTTTAGACATTATTTTTGTATTGTTATTGATAATTTTATTATCTAAGTTTAATTATAATTTATTATTGCGACAGGATTTGATGGTCGGTGATGAAGCTAGTAAACTACGTTCATTGCTGGAAATTAGTTATCCTATGCAAAATGGAATTGTTAGGTATTATAAAAAAAATTAATCAATACACTAGAAAAAAAATACTAAGAAAAATTATTTTTATAAAAATTGTTTGATTTATATTAATGAAATTTTATTAAAATCAATAACTGTTAAGAAATTGAATGACTTCAATTTATACGCTAAAAAATTTTTTTCTAACAGTATTTTTTTTCTTAGTGTATGCTATTGTTAAACAACATTTTTTTGTATATTAAATTTGAATATATTATAATTGACTCCATTCAACTATTAACGAATTAAATATAGAAATTGGGGAGACATGTGCCATGTTTGGGATTACACATTCGGACCAGAAAAAATGAATATTGATCCACATGAGTGCAAGATTATGTTAACTGAACCACCAATGAACCCAACAAAAAACCGAGAAAAAATGATTGAGGTAATATTTATATTAATTATAATTAATTATACCGTTGTATCTCTTCATATAATAATTAATTAAACTGTACTTTCTTAAATATTGACATTTTTAAAGATATAAGTTCATCTGAGTACCCACATGCATTTTGATATATTTTTCATATATACATATATATAAATATATAAAATATATGAAAAATTGATGTGGGTACTCAAATGAAAGATCTTGATGAGTGTAATGTCGGGGTGAGCTAATTTCTTCAAAAATGTCAATAGTTCACGAGACACAAGGTCATTTCTTAATTATGTAACTAGAGACAGAGCATTTTCGAATGCAGCCTAAATACTTATCATAATAAATTGGATATCAGTGAGAATGATATGAAACCTTGAAAAGGCACAAATTCAAATCAAGACCTTTGCAATGATACTAAATTTTACTGAAAAAACCGATTTTATTTTATAATTATCATATGACTATCCTGGTCACAAAATTTTTCTTAATCTCTTAATAATATAGATGATCATTTTTAGGTGATGTTTGAAAAATACGGATTCGCAGCAACATATATTGCTGTCCAAGCTGTACTAACACTTTATGCCCAAGGATTGATAAGTGGAGTTGTAGTTGACTCTGGTGATGGTGTAACTCATATTTGTGCTGTTTATCACGAGTGTGCACCATGTCATTTAATAAAAAGACTGGATGTTGCTGGCCGGGACATAACAATGTATCTTATTAAGTTATTATTATTACGTGGTTATGCATTTAATCATTCAGCTGATTTTGAAACTGTCAGAATGATGAAAGAAAAGATATGTTATGTCGGATACAATATTGAGACAGAAGAAAAATTAGCTGTTGAAACTACTGTCCTTGTTGAGTCTTACACTGTAAGTAATTGTAATTAATTTTATTAATTAATAATTATAATATAATAAATAATAATGATAATTTTTTGGACTTAGTTACCCGATGGACGTGTGATAAAAGTAGGTGGTGAAAGATTCGCTGCACCTGAAGCGCTATTTCAACCGCATTTAATAAATGTTGAAGCACCGGGTATTGCTGAGCTAGTATTTAATACAATTCAATCAGCAGCTATTGATATAAGAAGTGAATTATATAAACACATAGTATTGAGTGGTGGAAGTACAATGTACCCAGGCTTACCATCTAGATTGGAGCGTGAGATTAAACAGCTTTATCTTCAACGAGTACTGAAGAATGATGCTTCAAAATTAGGGGTATGATTTATTTTTATTATTTTATTTATAGATCAAAATTTATTATAATTAAAATTAATAAATTAATTATTGGGTTTTATTGCAGAAATTTAAAATAAAAATTGAAGACCCACCACGACGTAAAGATATGGTATTTATGGGTGGTGCTGTACTAGCTGAATTAACTAAAAATCGTGATTCATTTTGGATTACTAAAGAAGAGTACGAGGAAAGAGGATTAAAGGTCTTGGATAAATTAACGACTTATGATAAGTGAAAGTAAAAACCGGCTAATTATTTGATGAATAATAACAGAATAAAAAAATTGAAGTAAAAAAAAAAAAAGAATAATAATAATAATAATTAAAAGACTCTGTTTAAAAAAAAGTAAAAGAAATACTTGATGTAAAATTGATAAATTTAATACTAACAGAGAAGACATTTATGGAGATAGATAAAACTTAATGTGTTGTGAATGCACTTTATGTAGATATAATAATAATTATATGATATGAAAAACGAATTACATATGTAAGATTATGAAAAAAAAAATTCCAATTAATTTTTTAAACGATTATTACTTATAATCGTGCCAATCTAAATACTAAGCTCAAATAATTTCAGTTACATTTACTTTTATTATTTTTATTAAATAATTTTTTTTTTCTAATAAAATTGTTGTAATGATTTTTTACGTTTTTAATTATTATTAATTGTACTAAAAATTTAAGTAAAAAAAAAATTAACCAAATAACTATAGTTTTTTTATGGTTACACATGCAAATGAAATAAATTAATAAAATTAAAATTTATACAATTGATTAATTAATAAAAGAAAAAAATAGCAATTATCCTTTGCATAAATCTACAACAGTCTTTATTGAGTTTCATTCGTTTTATTTCTATACATTATTCGCTTTCCTTATTTTCTGTATAAATAAAAATAACAATATTTTTTTTTTTTTTCATCATTGTTATACAGTTACGTACCATAAGCAGTGTAACAATGAATAAGTAAAATGTGTATGTGATATTAGAGTTTTCATTCGATTTTAATATTTTTATTACATATACATATATATATTTAAAAACTCTAACTATGTTATATGACATCCGATTTTATTAAAAAAAGTTAAATCGGATATTAAAAATTTTTATAATCATAAATTAACAGTATGAATATTTAATATAATAACTTTAATCGTTTAATTAAATTTTTTATCAATCAATTAACGTATTCACATTAAATGATTTAAAAATACACTCATTAATTCATCGTTTGAATCAATGATTAGACAAATATTATTAATTATTATTTTTATTTATTAGTACATAATTTGTACTTATGAAAAAATTTCACTGAGCTTGTAAACGAGCTATCAGTGCAAATACAATTAAAAGAGATTTTTTGTCTTTGTTGCAATATTTAAACATTTTTAAGAAAAAAAAATTTTTTTTTTTTTTTTCAATATAAATTTTTTTTGTTCCACTTTTACAATTTTCTTTATTTATAATTAAAATTATAATTATTTAGTTAAAACAATATAGGTTTATCTTTACACTGTTCAATGCAGAAGCTTGTAAAGCGTTTTAAAAACTTTGGATACTCACGTTTGTAGACTGCGCGAAGCACAGAAGCTGGTGCCCAGCCACCTGGATTTACTGTAAAATACATTTTTTAATAATCAGAGTTCAAAATATTTAAATATTAATTAATTAATTAATTAATTAAACTAATTAAAAAGATACATACCCACAGAACAGTAAGTTATCTTACAAGTAATATCATCACGGCTTATTTTGTTTGGATCTTTCGGTGGATCAACAAATGTTTGACATACAATGCAAACAGTTAAATAAACTCGCACACATTTATTTGAGTTTGGCTAGAAAATTTTAATTAAATAAAAATTTAAAAAGTCTGGAAAATCCAAAAATGCACGCCTCATAATCTCACTTTCCACAATAAAATTGATTAAAATAAAATGAAAATTAATTTTTATAATTTTAAGAATTTTTGTAACAAATAAATTATTACAAAAAAAAAATTGACATGTAGAAATTTTTAAAAATTAAAAATGCAATTTTTTTTAAACAAATTGCTAAATTTTATGTCATTAAAATAAAATACAAAAAACAGAAAAATCTGTTATGATTAAGTAGCGCCATAATTTGAAGGAAAAAAAAATATTACAATAAAATGTATGTATAGATATTCAAATACACAGTCGTATCTTAGTTTTTTATAAACAATAATTAAACGACAGTGAATTGAACGCTCATATTAATTGAGAAAATCCTTAGTGTATTACTTTAGATGATAAAAAATAAAATTATTCCGGTTGGATTATTTTTTCGAGCAATTTGTCTGTCACATACACGGATCCATAAACACAGACACATGGACGTTCAGGAAAAATTATTTTTAATGTTATTACAACACTTCGCTTATGAGGCGTGCAATAATAACAATGATCACCGTTAATAGTTGTTACAAAAATGACTTACTGGATACTGAGGATGTTCAGTGCTGTGATTACAAACAATCCATAAATCAGAAGCGTCAGGATCTTGATCATCAGGAACACTCCGAATGTGGGACCAAAATAAGGCATCACGTTGACTTGCCGGCCAAATACGTTTGTGCGTCTGAAGAAATACTAAAGTATCATTGGAAATTGTTTCGGCAATGGTCATATCCTCGAGAGTCGTCTCCCAACCGCTTCTGTACTCAGGGCTAAAAAATATTTGACACACTTCTCGTGCTGTTACACCTTTGACAACATGACACGCTTTCAGTGGGTCAACCACTAGTCCATCGGCCTCTTCTTCTCGCCTGTACATTCGCATGTCACCGTCTTCTGCAAACAATTGCCAACCACCTGCTCCACCAACACCCAAACGCGCGTAGTGCAGTTGTTGCATTGTTACTTTTTCGATCTAGAAAAAATATAATTGCAACTATGAATACAAATAAGAACTTAATAATAAATACATTTAAATAAATTACAAACCTCCGGCCATAATTTATGATTAACTGCAGGAGTAACAGTTGAATCAACTGAAATTGAAACGGATTTTCGTTTCAAACGATCTCTCATTTGATTGTCTTCATCTATTTTATCTAATCCAGTTTCCACAGCATCGTAAAATTCTTCATCACACAAAGCACTGTGTGGACCCTCCTGAAAAGTACAAGAAAAAAACAAATTAATTTTTATTTTTTTTTTTCTTTGCACTACGTATTTATCTTTATCACGATGTTAAATAATCAACTATTATCTATGATAACAATTAAAATTATCAACATGTATTTTAATGACATACTGAATGCTTGTGACTCGTCAACAAAAAACTATTTCTCAGTTTTATTTTTCCCATTATTAACGAAGAAAAATAAAATAATTAAAGTAATTAATATTAATGGTCTTGTTGAAATATTTGAAGACGATACTACTCCAGCGGTAGTCCACTGACGTACTGAACAGAAATAATTCCTCGTCGTCGATTGAACACGTTGTAAATTGCGTAAGCTTAATATATGGAAACCGATGGTGGTGGTTGTTTAAGTTGATATTGCATAAACGTTTTGGAAATGACTCAATGACCGATTAGTGTACACACGAATAATATGGAATAAAAATATACGCAAAAAGTTTTACGTATGTATTTTATACTGGACTAAGCTAAAAATACAGTTTACCACAAATCAACAGAATAAATTTAGAACGTAAATTCTAGATCCATTTGGTTTTATCGGCAATAAAATCTTCAAAATATGCAAATTTATATTGCTTAATTCAACAACCATAAAGGTAAATATTTAGTCACAGTTATGTAATGAAACATTCTTAGAGGATTCGCTGAATTATAAGGAGGAATACTAATTATTTCCTTCTTAATTAATATTTTATAATTTATAATAATTGCGTACTATACTTGACATAATTTTTTACAATCTCAAGTCTTCCACCAAATAAAGATAACAATAAGTAATAATCAGCACGAGCAAAACAAACTTGAAAATAAAAAAAAAAAAAAAAAAAAAAAAAACTCTAAAATCTCTAGACTTTGAATTGAAGGTATTTATTCAAAGTCATGTTTAAATATGTTAGTAATAATTATTTTCTGGAATTTCTCAAACTGTTCCGACATATTTCTAAACATTCTATAAATTTCTATAATGTTTCATCATTCTGGAATATTTTTGAACATTTTTAAACAAGACTTAAATAATCTCGACTATAATTAAAAGTGATATTTTTTCATTGACGTTTGACGAGTTATCAAAATTATCAGCTAGTTATTATGATTGATGTAAATGAGTAAATATTTTAGAATTATCTTACTTCATAATCAGGACCTCCGTGTATCAAAACTCTAGGCCGAATAGGATCACCACGATGAATATTAATCTGATCCTTCAGAGCTTTATAAAGTTCTTGCATTTTTTTCCTCCGTTCGTTTTCTTTTTCCCATCGACGACGCCAGACGTCTTCGCGTTGACCCATTAATTCGACACAGTGTTGTAATGTACTGAGTATACCTTCACTAGTAGCTTTAAATGTAATAGCTTCTCCTTTAAAATCAATTGACTGGAGTGCTGGGTCAAATCCAATATCATTTTTAATAAACTCATGAGAGTTGACTCTCGTTTCTTGGGACACTGAGGATACCTGAGACGGCGATACATTACCAGCGCAATTGTCAAAATATTTTTGTAATGTATCTATTTGTTTACTTAATATATCCTTGAATGTCTCTAACTCGGCAAGTTTTTCTTTTAAATTTCGTAATCCACGTTTATTCAAACTGCCACCACTTGCGGTAGATTGTGTGTTTGATACCAGTGATACCGTACTGCCGTGTCGTTTTAAACTATTTTCACTGCTATACCCAGACTCAGCCTATAAATAATTTTACTGTTATTTTATATTGTACATTAACATTACATATATAACAAAATATGAAAAATGAAGTGAGTCATCTGTGAGTAATTTATGTGTCTTAAGATAAAAAATAAAATATGTGTCATACGATAAAGATAAACAAATACATACTTTATACGATTTCAATACGTCAACCCAGCGTTGTTTTTCCTCTGGACAGTTTGCTCTAAGATACCACACTAAGCTTTCATTCACTGATACGTCGAATCGGCATTCGTCAAATTCATGAGCCTAAAAAAAAAAAAAAAAATAAATATTAATATGTAATAAGGATCAGGTGAAAAAACCATCAATAAATTCTAACACAGCTATTCGTTATAGGATGTTTCGTCGGTTTTGTTCCGACATCCTCAGGTATCTAGTTTGACAGACAAATAATACTGTCATTTAAAAAAAAAAATTAATTACAAATAAATTAATATAAAAATTATAATTAATAATTTTAAATAAATTAATATAAAATCAATGCTATTACTGATAAGTAAACATCAGAAACTAATAAAAAAATAAAATTACAAGCAATAAAAAATTACCTCAAATATTCTGTCAAAAAATAGTTATACCAATAATCATTAAAAAAAAAATTCTGAAGTAATAAATAATAATAATTACAATTTAATTAGTTTATTAATATTATAATTTATTTTATGAAGCTGAAGTTAGCAGACACTTGACAATCTTTTGATTTTGCTTAAAAAATAAACTAGACACAGAAAATGATTTATAAAAATCTTATTTCCAATTTTTCAGAACTTCTAAAGATGAAATTTTTCAATAAAATTTTCTTGCTATAATTTGTTTGTTAAAAAAATTCTAAAAATGATCAAATGTCTCTCAATTTCAGTATCATTTTATTTTTAGAAATAAATCTTGAGTAATTCTTTAAAATGCTAATATTCAGAGCAATAAATATAGTGTATAAAAATATATAATTAAATAGTGTGTTTTGAATTATTTAAACAACAGCTGTTATGCAAATATAAGATCAACAATTGTGTTTACCTTAATATCAGCTTTGTAAAGGCTGATAGAGCCTCGACAACCAAAACCACTGTCTTGTTCGGATTTATAATAAGACAATGTGCCGTCTTTGAGTACAATGAAACGTGTTTGCCATCCATGAATATAATTAGTCCATTTAGATAGTGTCCCTTGTAACTCTGGTACAATAACACCTTCTGATTCTTCTTCATCTATTTCATCACCGCATCCACCTCCGCCAGTGTCTATGCCAGCTATTTCCATCATCTCTTCCTCGTTTACTAGTGGATTTACATCAGCCATACCAGTAGATTGTTAGATATTTTTTATCAGTAAATTCCGTGATTGTACAAAAGTTATTATTTCACAATTACAATTATAATTGTTCCAAAATTAGATCTCATGGACGCAATCAGTTAATTATATGTTGTTATTATTATTATAAATAAAAATTATTATTATTGTGATTCCCAGATGACAGATTCAAGCGCAAGAGAAAGTAGCCGTTTTATAATCATATGAGATATTTTGGAAGAAAAAAGTATTTCATAATAATAAAACCTTGAAAGCTGACATAACCTTATGTGTATACCAATTATCAATATCAAGAATTACACCATCTTCAATATAACTATTATTATTATTATTAATAATATTATTAGTATTACTTGTGAGTGTATAATCCAATGTCATATCAATTAAAATATTTTAAACGTATAATTTTGTAAATAATTATAGTTTCAATAAAAAAAAAGATCACAGTTTAAACTCCACGCATTTGTATATTTTTTATCCAATATATATTTATACTTTTTGCTATTTATATATATTATCAATCTTCTTCTTTTATTTAAATATTCTTATCATTTGCAGTCACGAGATTATTTTTTTTTTTTTCCAAGTAAAAAACAAACAATAAATACAAAGTCATAAATCCAACTAGATTTATACAAATTGAGAGTAAACGATTCACAAATAAATCACAATTGTAAGAAATAAATTTAAGTTCAATTTGCCATTGAAATTATTAAATTGAACTATTTAAGTGTAAAATTTTTATGTTTATATATATAAATGATTCATTGAATGTACTATTAGAATTACAATGCAGATTCGTTTGTTTTCCTAATCAAACCAGTGTGTACATATGACAATATATGCAAGTAAGTGTTTTCTAATAAGTATCTGTCTTTATGCTTAATGGCTTCATATTAATGTAGGTACTAAACGTATGTATATATATACACATAAATATGTATGTATAGTCGTCCCACCAAAAGAACAAACCTCTGGTTTGTTCGGGATTCTCTCCCTCTATCACGTAAATTCACAGCACGACAGAATAATTTCTTATCGCGTGAATATAGAGGCGCTGTAATGTTATTCCGAGCATAACCTTTTTGTGACAACTGTAATTATTTAAAAAAAGTCTGGTTGCAGTTAGCTAATCAGACTGAGAACATTTCGAATTAATAAATTACTAAAACTTGGAAAGTTAATATAAAATGTAATTTAAAATAATTAATTTTACAAATTTTTAAATTCCGAAAAAACTAAAGAAATATTAATAGAATCTTTCAAAGTCAAAATCTCAATAAATTAAAAAACATAACCACGAAAATTTTTACACTAAAATAAATGGACAGACGAACACTCAATTAGCCGAAAAATATAAAATATAGTTATTTGGATAAGTAATTTTCTGTTAAATTATTATTCTGATGAATAATGACACTAAAGTTAGCATACATTAAAAATTATTTTAAAATTTTATAATAATGCAATTATTAAAAAAAAAAAAAAAAAAATTAATTAAAAAGTTTGACATGTGAAAATTAATAAAAATTACAAGTGAAAATTTTCAGAAGGATTTTTTTATTGCAATTGATTTGTTATTAAAATTAGAACGAACCTTTTTCGAAATTAAATTAATTTTAACTCTTGAAGAATATAAAATTTCTGTTTATCTATATTCAAGAGCTTGGTGTTTTTTATAATTTACAAAATTGTTTTTCGGCTGATATTCTATTTAAGTTAATGTATTTTATAAACTTTGAATGTAGCAGAATTAAAAATTTTCTAGAGTTTTGATTATTCGAAAAGAAAATTAAGTTAGCCGACATTTAAAAATTAAAAAAATTTTTTTTATTGAAAAATTGACTTCAAAAAAAAGAAAACAAAATTGTCATTTGTTAAAAACTGTAAGTAATAAAACTACCTTACGTTAGTTGTGTACAAACTAACTGTCAATAAGGTAAACTATTGTATTGCCGACAAGCGCCACCAGAGTAGTGGTTGTCGAACGTAATTAATCGAATACCCCAATTGTAATTGTGTATAATATAATATATTTTTTACGAATGATATTTTTATAAAATTACTGAAATAACTGTTTATAGTTAGTTGAAAAATACGTAATTCTTAACCTGTGTGATTTGTTCAACTGCATACACAACAGGATATTTATGTTTAATTGATAAAATAATAAAAATACCCAAAAAATCTATACCTATACATAGATATAGAGATAGTACATAATATATATGTATACACCTCAAGAAGTCAGTATATATATGTAGATATTTTTGGTTGCTGATTTGGACGCATTTGTGAAAATTGCTAATATGGCAGAAAATTGTCAACTCTGATATTATGTTGTTTAAGTTTATGTGATTTATTATTTCTCATAATAGTTAACAGTATTATAATTGTTAAGTGGTGACTTATAATGATAAAATAATAAACAATATATATGTGATTGTGAAAACGTAAAAGTGTTTATTATTTAGTTGCGCGGTGAACAGTACCCGCGTAAAATTTATTCCTGTGTCGACACGTTTATTTCTTTGCTATTATATACATATATATTTAATGTGTATACATAGATCTACATACACACATAAAATCTAAATACATCTGCGTTGTTGAAATCAACACAGAAAAAACTTAACACAGTGATTTTAAATTTAATAAATTATATTGCAACACACTTATATATCAGATGGTTTATTTATGATGAGTATGGTACTATTTTCGACACTCTAGATTGATAACTGGAACTAAATAAATAGGTAAAGACTCGATTTAGTAATAATAATAAATAAACGAGAGTCTTAGTGTGTTTATTATTACTATTATCATTATTATTATCATCATTAACTACTACTACAGCTAACACTAAAAATTATTTATAAGTTAAAACAACAGCAATTACCTATGTGTATACCTATAACCTTTGTTCGCAGTGTGATTGTCAGCGGTCCGAAGCGGGACGTCAGATTATTATTTTTTCTTAAATTAAAAAAAGCCCCGAGCGTTAATTGGACATCAACGTGGCATTTTTAATATTTTCATATTAATTATTGTGTACAACCAGCTTTGTTTTTTTCAATCCCAAACGGACTGGAAGGTTATTATTATTTTTATATTTTATGGTGGTCTGTTTGCATTGCAAACAAAGGTTCTAGGTTGGAATGCCAAGGGGTTGCATGGAACGACTAATTAATTGTTTTTATTTTATTCCATCGAATTTTTTTTTTTTAGTGTTGCATGCAGTTTTATCCTGGTATTAAATTATGTTTGTAACAAATGTAAACATCGGGGTAATTAGAAGCTTTTTTTTTTTTTTTTTTTTTTTTTTTTAATTAGACTTAGATTTTCACACTAGATACATACTTGAATATGCGTTAAGACATTTGTGAATAAAGACATGTTAATTATTCAGCTGTCTTTAGTCAGATAAAAAAAAAGTTAGTAAATCTGTTCAGTCACTTCTGTCAACAAAAATATTTATGTTTTAATTATATTGTTATTTATTGTAATACAATTATAATTATAATTATTACTATAAATGATTTATCTCAGAAGCTGAGGATAGAAATTTTATTGTAAACGTAAGCCAGTTTTTTAATTTAATATTATTGGTGCTTTTATATATTTTTATTTCATAATTTGGGATGTTTGGACTGATTGTGATGGTTAAATTATTATAAATTAAATATTTTTTATAATTAGCAAAAGTTTAAAAAAAAAAATGCATGTAATAATAATCAAAAATTCTTTACATTTTAATTATTCACATAATTTGGCTTCTGAAGTTATTCACACAAAGCTTATCTAAGAATCAAATAATATTTCTTAAACTTAAAATTAATTCTATAAATATTACATCATTTTTATTTAGAAATTTGGCCATACTAAAATAAGCTCATAAATATTTACATAAAACATACTATCTTATTTTTAAAGTCTTACTTTCTATTGAATTAAAAATAATTTTATAAAGTTAGAAATTTTTCAAGTAAAAATTTTAATCAATTAATTTTAACATGATAAAATAATTTTGAGTCTCTGGTCCAAATCTCAAAAGTTTTCTAATTAATTATAATTATACTTAATAACTTAATCAATGATCTATAAATTTGCTGTAGCTAGTATTTAATGTAACAAATCGATGGAAGATACAAATCCAAGATAGTAATGATGATGATGATGATGATGATGATGATGCTAATGATATCGGGGTTTTAAATAGCAACTGTATTAATGTCCTCGTAGGTATTTATAAGTGGAGATAACAGGCTATGGCCAACCTGAACTTTGAGCAGCCACCAAGGAGTATAGCGACAGCGAGTCTTTCTTCACGAGGAGCTGGCGGAGGGGGCTTAAGCTCTTCCACCCTCGTGGGTCATGTCACACCTACCTCGGGCATGTTCTCAGGGTCTGCGAGTACCTCGAGTACGGCGAACTCGGCGATTGTCGGGGCCAGCATTTATCCAGGCGCCTCAGGCGCAGCGTCTCAGTCTGTTGGGCATCAACCTCAACAGCAACAGCTCTCTCCCATGGGCACCAGGGGACTGTTTGGCCAGAGAGCTTTTGCGGATAGACGAACTATGCCTTCTCTTGGGTCAGTTTATGGCCAACCTCTTATTGGTCCAACAATTGATAAAAATAATTATTTTATTTAATTACTACAACACACAACTATCCAGCGTATCTTCATTTTCAGGATTCACTTAGTCTGTTTTATCTCTAAAAAAAATCCTCACTGCTCACCTGCATGACATTTATTACACTTACTAATTTTATTATTTAATTTATTTTATTTTATTAATTATTTAATGAGGAATTATTAACCTGGCTATTAATTTTACAGAAACTCTAATCCAATGGGTAGTATGGGAAGTTTTGGAATACCTCAGAGTCGGAGTTACGGATCTCAAGGTGCGATCAACAATTTTCATTCTGTGTTCGGGAGCGGAGGAGGCGGAGACACCAGCACCCCTCCACTGTTAGACCTCTCGGAGTTTCCCTCGTTGACGAATCGAGGCCAGGGCGACTCTATGCCCCAACCTAGCCCGATGCCGGGCAAACAAGCTTATGGTTCGTTTTATTTGTGATAAGATTTAGTAATTACATTGGCTAAACCATAACGTAGATCCTTATCTCGTTGCAGTAGGTATGGTGAAACAGCCAACGTCTGAAGCGAGCGAATTTACGATGAGCTCTGAAGACTTTCCTGCGTTACCTGGCACGCAAAGCAGGGAAGGTCCATCTCCTGGTGGAAGTGTCACGGGGGATAAAAATCTCTCGGTTGGTCTTGGTCCTGAAATCGGTCAAGATGTACTACAAAATAATAGAGCACCTGGTTCCGAAAAGTCACAAGCGTCGAAAAGAGGCATCCAAACATCACCTGATGGTATTTTTTATTTTAATATTTAATTAGCTTTTGGTATTGTTAATATTGTAATTATTAATTATATTTTTTTTTTTTTAGGAAAAGTAACGAATATACCAGCTAGTATGGTGAAAGATCAATTTGGAATGGTAGGATTGTTAACGTTTATCAGAGCAGCAGAAACGGATCCTAATTTGGTATCACTGGCACTCGGTCAAGACTTAACAGCACTAGGAATAAATCTAAATTCTCCTGAAAACCTTTACCAAAATTTCGGTGGACCCTGGGCGGAGACGTCATGTCGACCGCAGGATATTGACTTTCATGTCCCTCCAGAGTATCTCATAAATGCAGCTATAAGGTACTAGATTAATTTATTTAAAACCAATATTTTTTTTTTTTTTTTATAAACCGGAATTATCAAAAATAAAAGAAATTATTTATTTAAACAAATCAAATATTTGTCACTCATATCAATAATACAATCTCATCTGTTTTATTTATTCAAGAGATAAGTTGGCACCTGTAAAACTGAACCGGTACAAGGATGATCTCTTGTTTTATATGTTTTATACGAATGTTGGTGATGTGTTACAATTAGCCGCGGCGGCTGAATTGTAAGTACTAATTATAAAGCAACCAGCTTAACAAGTTTAGGCTTTTAATGATTGTCATTAATCTTGAATCATGAGATTGATTAATCGTGTGTGTTTGTAATTAAACAGGTATAGCAGAGAATGGCGGTATCATATGGAGGAGAAGGTTTGGATTACGCAAGCACCAGGTCTTGGATTGGTTGAAAAAACTTCGACGTATGAACGTGGTACTTATTATTATTTTGATGCGCAAAACTGGAGAAAAGTAGCCAAGGAATTCCATCTTGACTATACGAAGCTGGAGAGTAGACCTCATCTTCCTACGACCTTTCATCAAACCCAGCCTTGACTGCAGGTTAATTGACAACCATTAACAAAAATGCCTCTTAGATCGACGTTGTGCTAGATTAATATTATTTTTATTTTTTATTTTTTTTTTTTTTTTTTTTAGTAAAAAAAATTATTAAACATTTTTCTTTATTAACATTTATTTATTTCTTAATTTTTCTGCTTGTTCCACCAAAGCAATAACTACCTCAGAGGCTTTTATTTTATTGCCCTCGATGTAATTGCGGCTATTATCTTCAGTCTCACTCAGAAAGTATCTGTAATTAACCATCAGTCCGCAGCTGTGCTCCGAGCCACGGGGTGACGGATCAGCCATCCAATTTATTCGCCACATCACAGCTCCGTTGCGAAGATGAAAGTTCGCTGTCAATTAATAATTAATTGCTTTATTATCATTATTACGTATTACTAATAACGCTATCACCATTTATTGATTATTAGTACCAACCGACAGCATTAAGAGCGTAATTACGTCGTTTCTCTCTGTATAAATACCACGCACAAGCTCTCATCAATGGTTCTTTCAATTTACTAACAATGTATTTGTCATTCATCCACAGAGAATTATTAAATAATTTTCTCAGCGCCAAAAAAATATCATCAGTACTTAGAATATTTTTTACATTTATTAATTCATCTTCGGTGAAGATTGCGGTGGGATCTAAAAAAAAAAAAAAAAACAAAGAATTTTTTTTGGTAAATATTTACAAGTGGGGTCTTCATTTTAATTTTCATTTTTTTGAACGAAATTTCTATTTGATTTTATTGATATATTTTTTTCTTTGTTTTTTTATGTACTTTTAAAAAAAAATATAAATCAAAAAAAAGATGAAATAGAAATTTTATCCAAAAAAATGAAGGCCAAAATTTTTTCCAACTTTTGAAAATTTTTTAATTTAATTTACTAGATCAATTAATTTATTTAATTACCTTGCTTAATATTATCGAGTAACCATAGCCTGAATTTTGGGATAGGTGATAAACTTGAAAGCTGATCAATCATTGGAAATTCACGTGTCACTTCCTTAGCAACTTCCTTGATTAAATAATTACCAAGCTCAATACCCTGAATTAAATTTATAAAATTAACATCCTGATTTATTTTTTATTATTTTAAACACCGTAAATTTATTTTTACTTTTAATCCTTTTTGAGTAGTAGCAATTGAGTAAAACACCGCAGCTTTTATGTGATTAACATTTTCATGTATTGAAAGAGCTGTAGTTTTTTCGACAATTCGTTTTTCAGCTTCTTCAATACCCCTAACAGTCTCTGGAATTACATCGCAAAGAGCCGTGTGAAGGACTACCAAAGGCTCTCGAGGCATTGAAGGATGTGTAAATATATAACAGCGACGATAAGGGCCCACCCGCCGTTTCAAGTCAATCCAATTCTTTATAGGATGTATCGCTTCGTAATCTGAAATCTTTTTTAATAAAATTTATTTATTTACACACGACTATTTATTGCGTACGTTTAATTATACATACTTTACCTTTTGTAACATGTCGCAAGAACTCTGCCATGTTATCCGCTCCAAGTGTAAAAATCCAACGCTGAACCAAAGTAATAGTAAATCATGCAGAGTCAAATTTAATTGCTGCATTATTGCCGATTTTTCAGCATCTGTAGACTCTGTTAGCAATTCCTGAAAGTCTAGGGCTGTTTTAACATGCATGTATTTTTTTTATAAAATTTTTTGGTAATCATTTACAAGTGCGGTCAACCCATTCTGGGCCTTATTAACTTTTTTTTTTTTTTTGATCAAATTAATCAATTTTTTTTTTTTAATTGTTATTTTTTTTACGTACTTTTAAACTAGATATCTAAATTGTAAACTAAATTTTCAGTTAAATCATTAAAATCAAAAACATGAAAGCCAAAATTTTTTTCAACTTTTAAGGCAAAAAAAGCTATCGAAATTTTCATTTTTTTCTTTCGCGAAATTTTTTTATGGCCCAAAATGAGGTTGACCCCACTTGTAAATAATTACCATGTTTTTATATCATGATAAAAGTACCAGAACGTCAGTCCGCAAATCAACGAGAAATTTAACTCCACCTTCCAATCTTCCCATTAGAACAAACAGCCAGTGATACCGAGGAGTAAGAGCTTTTTTTAATATATTTTCTCTTGTCAGTAATTTTTGATAATTTTCTTCCTGAAAAAAAAAATTATTTTTTTAATTTGTAACCTATTTATAAGATTAAAAAAAAAATTTTCAATTATTATGATGAAGGACTTACTTGGGTTGATGAAATTTTATCAGCAAGATTTTGAATATGTTTATGGTCAACTGCATATTTCAAAGCTAGTGCCCAGAGGAAATCCTGTTTGCTTTCTATTGACAAATTTTTATACAAACAACACAATGTTTCTACTTTGTTCTGTAAAAAAAAATTATTTAATTAAAGTATTATAGTACCTGTGTACAATTAAAATGTATAAATTTAAATTATAAATATAAATTACTTCAATGATCCAATTACTGATATTAGTTTCTTTAAATTTAAAAATTTCATCAACAAGGTCTTCATTAATCGGAGCATGTAACGTATTTTTAAGTGGATTCAAATGTCTTGATGCCGAATCTGATAAAGCCACTTTGATAATATGATGAGAATTATAATCTACGTGTGACAATAGTAATTTATTTAGGCGAAACACTATTGCACTTTGACAAATTATTTTTTTAAACATGTTTATTGCTGTGACATTTATTAACAGAAAAAAAAATTGTTGTCATCATAAATGACCCATGTGTTTACATGGGTTAACTTACTGCAACTATTGATATAAAATAACAAGCGGTTAATTAACAGTAAATTTTGTTTTAATAAAATATAATTCTCTGAGTTTGTAAAAATTCACTATAAAAAAAAATCATCCACTTAATTTAAGGTAAAAGATTCAGACATTGACACTCGCAACTTTATTTTAATAAGAAAAAAAAAAACAAATCAACTCTAACAAATTAATAAATATAATTTTTGAATTATAAATTAACAAAAAATTGGTTTTTTGAAAAAATTTAATTTTTTTTAATTAGCATAAAATTGCAAGTGTCAAAAAACTAGGCCAGTGTCAATAACTGGGCCTTTTACCTTAATTTATCTTTATAAATAGTTTTTTAAAATGATATCTACTTTTGCATAATATTTTTTAATAAATCAAAATCAATCTGCCTTTTCATTAACTTGCTAAATCTTTTAGCAATAAAAGAATTTTTTTTAAACGCCTGCATATATTCATACCAAAAGATAGATTTTAACTCTGTGAATTTAAAGGAAAAATCACAACCTTCAACTCTTAAAGAATTATTGCAAGTTTTGAGGAGAGGCTTGATAGATATTTTTTTTATAACAAGAAAAATCTTGAAGAAAAATTTCCTGTCTAATTTTTTTATGTCAAATATGTTGACCAGGAGCAGGAAACACCTTTCTGCTGACATCTTGGCAGCGGCTCGAAGGGTTTCAATGATAGTTTTTCTAGAATTTATCCGCGGATCCAGGACAAATTTGTATATTTTCAGCAACCCCATGAATTTAGAAATTCGACGCATGAATAAGCTGAAAATATAATTAGATAATTAATTTACAATAAATTAAACTTAATAAATTTTGAACTTACATCAATGGTTTGTACGTAGTTTCTTTGTTCATTTTCAAGCTGTATCTTACCGAGACACCAAAGTAATCTGGTCTCGCCTCCATAGTCTTGATATTGTAGCAAAATCCGAGAAAACCAAATTCCACCTTATCAACTGAATCTAAATTTGATCGACTCTTTTCAACTTGGAAGTTACAATTATAACTCTGGATCCCAGTTTGAGTCATTTCCCAAAACCTGTTTGTATCAAATGACCAATGATAAATAAATCAATCGACTAAAAGATTAAAAAATAGGTAATAATTGTAATTGATACAGCCAACTTACTTCTCTGCCATTTCTTTGTCATCAGTCAAGTATAGAAAATCATCAACGTAGCGATACAAACTTCCTGAATTCTTAAACTTTTTTAGCTCTTGAACCTCCATATCGTTGTAATAAATTTCGCTTAGTACAGCAGACAGCGATAGACCCTGGCCAATTCCTTGTTTTAATTTAAAATAATTATCCCTTAGTCGAACCTGCAGAAATAATGACATTAAAGTTAGCAGTCACTTGACCTTTTTTTAATTTTTTTTTATCATTTAAATGACTACTTACTATTTTGTTTAAAACTTCATCCTTGATAAATTGCTTAATCTCTTCTCTACTGACAGACATAGTAGGTTTATTTGGCAAATTTAAAGGGCAGTAGAGAGAACCTGAAGGTAGTAAGGGTGGAAAATAATCAAAACCTAGACATTCACACTCCACAAAATCTGTCAATATCTCTTTTGTTGGCCTTAACAGTGCAATCGATTTACTTGTCAATACTTCTGGTAAATTATTGTCCATTAATTATCCTACAACTTCCAGCAGTTTATTTTGAATTATCGAACCATAAGCATCCTTAATATCGCAGCAAACAAAGTAAAGAGGTTTATCGCCATTAAATTTGCGAAAATCACAAATTTCTTCCCAGATTCTTTGAGTAATGGGTGATTTTTGAGGTGGATTGGTAGACAAATACAATCGTTTCAAAATATTCTGAAATATTTTACATTGTTTCTTTTGGCTTTCATCAGTTCTATAAAGTAGTAAAATAAAAATAATTATAATATTGAATAAATAAAAAAATTGTCTATTAATTCTATCATAAAAAATAAATATCACCTTTTCACTAGCACTGGACGCAACCCAGACTTTTTAGCGTAGAATCTCAGTTTAGGAATTAGTGACCCATCTATTGTTTTCGCTTCATCGTTTGGTATCGGCTCATAGACATTTTCACGTATTTTCTTAAGCATATGCTGATAAATTGTTCCTCTTTTAATCCAGCGATGGATGATAATTTTTTCGTAGTTTGCTGTTTGAGGCTTTTCACAATATAAATACGAATAAATTATGTGCCAAATAAATTTATCGAAAAACCAATTTAAAACTTGAGCCAACAGGTACATTTTATTGGATTTAAGAGACACTTTATCCAGCCACTTTATTGAATCCATCTAAAATAAGTGATATATTTACAATAATCGTAATAATATGAATATGTATAGATTATCAATTACTTACGTTCATACTTAAGAGCAGTCTTTCGAGAGTAAAATCTTCGCTTCCTGATTCCAAGTACCGTCTAACTGTTCGTTTTATTTTGGCATTATTTCTTCTGTTTCCAAAAAGCTGATTAGGTACAACTTGATATAATATTTTAGAGAAGAACTCATAAATTTGCTTTTGAGATAGCTGCCCTTCAAGAAGATTTTTATCTTGAGAAAATTTGTCCAAAAAAATATTATACCGGAACTTTTTACTTTTATTTGCGAACATGTGCATAATCGATGCTAAATGTAAATAACAGCTCTGATACTCGGGTGATTTCGTTTTTAATATGTTTAAGTAACCTCGAACATCTTTCAAACACAACGTAGCTGCTTTGTGCTCACGACATTTCACCCTATTTAAATTTTGCGTGATAATTTTTCTAGTTTCAAAATTTATTGCTAACTCTGATATAGACCGAGGATGTGAAACTGTTGCCTTGCTGGTACTTGGAGCAGAGGCTTGGCCTCGTTGAGGTTCTCCACTTCTAAAATCTATCGAACGCCTGACACCAGCTTGAAACAAAAAATTATGCTCTCCTTACTCAAATCATAATAAATAAATTTCACAAAATGGAATCAGTATATTTTATTTTTCAAGACTTACCATAAAGATGTAAATTGTCTGCTTGATCATCATCATGTTTTTTAGGGACGTAGAGTTTAGTTTTATTTTTTTTTCTGACTTTGCCCTTTTCTGTATTTACTGAGCGTAATTTAAAGTTCCACTCATCTCTCGAAAAATTTTCCGCCAAAGGATAAGATCCAAATTTATCTTCTTCCAAAACGACTTTCTTTGTGACCAAAAAACTGTTATAAAAAAATTTATCAGTGGTTTTATTAAATTTTTATTCTAATGATGAAAAATGATGTAAATTAAGTTAACCGACGTCTAAAATTTTTACAATTATTTTTTTTTGAAAAAATGATTACAAAAAAATAAAAAAAAATTTTCAATTTTAAAAAACTTGAAGAATAATGCGTGAAATTTTTCAAAAATATTTTTTAGTTCTTATTTAATAATTAAAAGAAAATCAAAAAGTTAAAAACGTTAGCTAATTAATTTTAGAATTATTGAAAAATTTTATAATTTTATAAAATAAAAATATTTGCTTACTTGACCACATCAGGACCATGCCGTTTTTCAATCTCAACAAAATTTGAATTTTCTGAAGTGTCATTCATTTTTTGTTATTTAATCAAAAGATTAATTACAATCCTTTTACCAATTCTTGCATATGTTTAGTTTTTTATTTACTCTACCGGCCGGTTGATTTATGACATCAGCTGATTATGAACAGAATAATTTCGCTAGAATTTTGGTTAAGAAAAGATTAATAAATATGAATAACACAAATTATGATTATTAAAATTTTTATATCATTTATTAGTAATCGTATAATGATGTGAATTTCAATAAATGCTTACTATTTTAATCAAAAAGTAAATAATAAGATGAGTAACGGTCAGATGTCCATATTTTTCTGTAAAAGAATTCTAAAGTTCTTAATTATGGCTTCTGGCGCTTCAATCTTTTTCTTATGAAAGAAGAAATTCAAATTGCGCGCTTTTATTTTAGCCAATAAAAATCGGAATTTACATTCTTTCGATAGTTCGATTTATATCGAAAATTTTGCGACTAACTAACTTCACTTCGATTCTGAAATTTTTTTCTATGACAAATTTTGTAATAGTTTTCTCAAATTTCAATCAATCCTCGGATTTCTGTTTTTATTTATAAAATTATTATAAATAAATTATACATAAAGCATAAAAAAAAGCAACATGCTTTTTTTTAAATTAAATTTTTCGCGCGGAAGCTAAAAGATAGTTTGTCAGTTAGCAAATAACCAATCGTTCAATCAGATTCTTCTTACTCTCTGAGGAGCTCAGACGTACAATTGTTGCATCCTCATCCAATCATGTTATTTTTTAATATTTTAATCAATTATTACTTTCAATTCTTTATTATATCCTTAAATAAAGTAACTAACTATCGAAATACGTCATAATTACGGTAAAACAACAAAATAATTGTCAGTACGAATCCACTTTTAGCTCGCGCCAAAAAGCCGGGAAAGTTCCATGTCGAAATTGGAAGTATTAAAAAAATTAAGTTATTTATTAATAAGTGTTCAAATAATAGTTGTTTCATTCAAATTTTTTTTTTCTAACAAGTGTACAGTAATTAGTGATACTTGTGGTAATTAGTGTGTGATTATCGTGTGATTAGTGTGTGAATTTGACAGGCGCCATTTGCTGCAGTTAATTTTTAAAGTCTTCCGCTGAGGTAATTATTGCTATTATTTTTTTAATAATACCAATTTTTTATTATATTTCACTTGTCTAATTATTTATTTAATTGTTTCAGAATTATCAGTAAGGTGCAAACGCCATCTGGGTGATTCTCGGCGTGGTGAGAAATGCATGAAATTATTTATTATTTATTTGTCTTCTTTTAATTTTATTTATTCATTTTTTTGCAATTTTTGATCCGAAATAATTTTTATATACCAAATTTTTATATTTTTTATCGAAGCGTTAAATTAAAATTCTCAGAATTACAAGTAACGCTATCTCTTGAAATTTTTATAAACTTCAACATCAATTTCTGTTTCACTAAAAAATATCTCAACATTACCTCATAGGTTACAAAACAATAGATTTTTTATTTATAAATTTTATGTTTATAAATAATTATTTTTTAATAAGTGTATGTTTTTTTTTATTTGTGACATTTAATTATTTAACTCCAGTAAGTACAAATTTATTTATCTCCATTGTTGCTGTCATAAAAAATAATTTTTTATCTAAAATTATTATTTATTTAAAAATAAATAATTAACGAAAAATAACTTTTTAGATCAAACGAATAGATGGGCCTATCACCCATCGTGCGTAACATCCTAATAGGAATTCCTATCGGAGTGACGTTTGTCTACAACGTCGGGACTATCGCACGTGTTGATGGAGTCTCTATGCAACCAACGTTGAACCCTGACTCAAAAACAACTGACTACGTATTTTTAAGCCGCTGGAAGATCCGTAATAACGATTTCAACCGCGGTGACATTATATCCTTTGTGTCACCCAAGCATCCCGACCAGACGTTGATAAAGCGCGTGATAGGTCTGGAAGGTGATGAAATTAATACAATTGAATACAAGCTTCCGTACGTGAGAGTACCAAAAGGTCATTGCTGGGTTGAAGGTGATCATACGGGCTATAGTGTTGATTCGAACACATTTGGTCCCATTTCTTTGGCTCTGGTAACTGCTCGAGCGAGCTGCATCGTCTGGCCACCTAGTAGATGGCAGATGCTCACTCCAGATTTGCCAAAACACCGTATTCCTGCAAAGCTAGTGGATCACCACCAAGTAATTAGTAATTAAATACATAATTGAACGATGAGGGCTGTCAATTTTGTTCAGAGACTGCAGTGGGATATCAATGGCAGTGTTCTGACTCATGGAATTGTCATTGGTGACGTTGACAATGATGGAGACAATGAATTAGTCGTTGGTACCTCAGAAGGAGAGCTCTACATTTTTAAAGTAATTTTAGATATTATTGTTTTTTTTTTTTTTTTTTTTTTTTTTTTTTTTTTTTTTATTATCTATATTATTAAGAGAATTTATTTTTAGTTCACAAGTCACCTAGGGACTGCAAGGTTGCTAGTTGTTATTATTGTTTTAAAATATAAAATTTAATTTTACAGGGAACTGAAGTCTGGCATAAGACAACTGGATTAGGATTGATATCCTGTGTCGCTATAGGTGATATTTTTAATTATGGACGAAATGCATTGGTTGTAGTATGTGGCGACGGTTGGGTTCACATTTATTACAGTCCACGGTCAGTTAATCCCAGTACAAATACAACTTATTCACAAGTTATTAATAAAGAGTTTTTAGATAAAATGGGTGAGTAATAAGTAATAAAAATTCAGATCCATATAATAGGCACTAACAGTACTTATTTTCTATGAGAATCAATTTAGCAGATATTTAATAATTTTTAGAATTTTTTTAACAGATAAGTTTTGGGAAAAAAAGGGGAAAAAAATTGACATGTATAAATTAAAAAAAAATAAAAAATACAATTTTTTGTAAAAAATTTTTCTTTTAAATAAAATTAAAAAATTATCAAGTAATTGCTAACTTTAATATCATTTATTTTTTAGGTGGAATTAATTTTGACCACTTTTCAAGTTCCGCAGAGTCGGATCAACTGTCTAGTAAAATGGAGTGTGTACATTTACAGAGAATTCCTACAAATACAAAATTTATTCTGATCGCAGATGTAGACCGTGATGGTGCTAATGAAATGATTCTAGGATTAACAGATCGTGTTGTTAGGTCTTATAGATGGTCTAGTAACGCTGATTTAGGTACTGGTAAACTTATTGGATTAAATAAATGGGAGTGTGCTAATCAAATTGGCACTGTAACACTCCAGGTAATTTTTTTTTTACTTAAAATTTTTTCAATTTATATTTTTATATTAAAAATTTTTTTAATTTTCAGCATATGAGTGATGGCACTCCGACATTACTAGTAGCTCAGCCAGGAGGTACATTTATGCGTATAAAATGTAACCGAGATGACTGTGAACTAAGAGATGATGATTCCAAGAACGAAGCAGCTGCAAGTTGCGTTGACTATCAAACCCTGGGAATTTCTAGGATGCGAAATCCGAATATCTCAACTGCCATTATAGGAAACTTGGAACCTGGCACCACAAAATATCTAGTCTCCGATGAATCACCACCAAAATTCGTGCCAAAAGACACTAGTGTTAAGCATACTTTTGATAGTTCAACGAAAGAGAAGAAGAAATTCAAAACAGGATCCCTTGAATTCAAACGCAACTACTCGCAGCTAGACACTCGGAAGCGAAGCTTAGACGAAAGTGCAGGCAAAAGAGATAATATTATTCGCGAGCCCACAAGAGTTGACGAAGGATGTTCTGATGTTGATCAAGTCGATGGCAATGTACTTGGTGGGAACATTATCCTAGGAGACTTTGAAAGCAATTCACCTAAAAAATCCATCTTACCAACGTATGATGATTTCTCACATACCAAACTCAGTTCTGATGAATCGACGCAAGAAGACGTCGATGTTAATGTTAAATCAAATGATAAAGTTATTATTAATAGCAAACCCTATGCACTAGCCACTCTCGATGGTACAATTATGCTTGTTAAAGATGAAATTATTTTATGGTAATTAATCAATGTCTTAATTTATATAAAATTATTTCCTGTGTGTGTTTCTAAACCATTAATTTGTATTTTTATTTTTAATTGCAGGGCGATGCAAGTAGATCATTTGATATTCGCGTTATCGCGATTAGACGTAACGGGCGATGGTTCTGATAAAATAGTAGTGTGTGCTTGGGACGGACACACTTATTTCCTCGATCAGGAGTGCAACTCCGTACGGTTTCAATTTGAAGAACCCGTGAGAGCTTTCTGCGCTGGAAATTACAGTTTGAGTGCCGGTACATCAACACCCAGCCTTGTTTACGCAACTTTTACTAATAAGGTAAAAAAAAAAGTTTAATAATTGCTCAACTCTTGATTTAATAATTAAAATAAATTCTAATATATATTCCATCTTCATCAGAATAAATTTATTTATTTTTTTTTTTTATATTATTACATTGAATCTTTTTTTACAGATTTTTTTGTATTACGACGTAATGCTTCCAAGTATGCTTGCCAAAGGCCTAGATCCGCTGGAGACTCTGTCACCGGAACAAAAAAAAATTATAGACAATTTATTCGGTGAATGCTCAGACTCTGAGAGAGACAAAAAGATGCAGCAACTCACTGAGTACTTATTATACGGAATGAAGGTTGACGAGTAAGGTCTGGTGTCCAATGTCTAGATGACGGTGTAAATTTAAAATAATATATACATATAAATATATAAATATATATATATATTGAAATTTTATACATAAAAGAAGACTATAAATAAATAAAAATATATTAAGAAATATTATTTATTATTATAAAGGTTGCTGAAGAAAAATGTGAATGAAAAAGGTAAAAATTGTGGTAGATTAGAAAGATCTATTCCCGAGTGACAAAAGAAAAACAAGATCTATAGGCAGGATTTAAAAAATGAGGTAAAAGAAACGTTTATACAAATGATTGCGGGTGGAAGAAACCGGATTTAACGGATTATACGTTCATAATGTTACCCTCGAGTACTAACTCTTTCTTATCGTGATATTCGTTCTTCAGCGTCACAAATATAAGACATAAGTCGTATTTGTTTTGTTTATATTTCCGGGCTACCTTTGTTATTAAGTCAAAGTCATTCACCGAACACAGTACTAAATTTTAAAACTATTTGTTTGTTTGTTTTATTTTTATTTTTTATTTTATTATAATTTTTTATCGAAAAAAAAAAAAAAAAAAAAATGGTAATAATTCAAGATTTATTTTTAATAAAATTTAGTTTTTTAATGTGTTTTGTAAATCCGGAAATGAGTGAGAGCATGTGTGATATACATCGAACTTATGTTGACGTCTGTCACTTATCTAAATGGACAGCCGTAACTAAATGAGGGACAAAAGAGTCCATTAGAATTTGATGATGGTGTCAAATTGACTAGATTATTTATCTAATCCTTGAATCTAAAACTAAATCCACAATCATTTGCATTTATAGTTATGTTTAAGTCATCGTAATTTCATCATTGATATATCATTAATCATCACCTTGTGATTAACAAGTTGCAAAAAGAATAAACAAGTATACTTATACTTAATCTAGTTTTTATTTAATTACATATAATGTTAAAAATTTTAATCTAGTTTATTACTTTGATTTAATATTTAATGTTTTTTTTTTTTATGTTTTAGATTTATTTAAATTTATCTCTATTTAAATATGACAAAGTTATTATGAAATAAAAAGAATAAACGAGTAAGTCGCGAAGTGACACCGAGCAAAAATAAATAAAATGATAGAATATAAAAATATTATATTGTATAGGCAAGAATAAAATATATAAAAAAAAAATTTGAAAACGAAGAAGAAGAGTATAATCTTAACTGGAGAAAGACGTATGTTATAAAGGATCCCCTGTCGACCGCATTCCACGAGCCATTTTATTTTATTGGCCCGATACGAAGGGTGTCAAATGTAACACGACAACGGGCCCACCTATCTAATATATTACTCAGTGGGGCAGATACCGGAGATCCACTTTGGACACCTAAACACAGGACTTGAATTTTGTATCAAGAATTTTAAAATAAAAAAATAAAAAAATATAAATATACATTATATTTTCAGATACCCGTGAAAAAAGATACGGATTTTTATAAAAGGACACTACCAATACCTACTTTATACTCTATATACCTAGTACAGCTCTTTTGAGTATTGTAAACTTGACATGACATATTTTTGACAGATTCTGTCTGATTTGGTGTCGAGTGACAGGTCTAAGGGGCTGGAAGCACCTAACGTTTTTCTCGCGGTTGACGTCACGCGATCACAATCACGCAGGGTGTTTTAAAATGAAAACAAGATAAGAACTATGGTATTTCTAAAATTTCATTCACTAAAATTTTAAATTAAAAAAATTATTATTGTAAATTATAATAATAATAATAAAAATTATTATTATTGTTATTTAGCATTGTTATTCAATATGATGACAAGTAAATGACGGTATACATGATGTCCCATTGTTGTGTGGACTATACTCGTGTACCTCGCAATTCTTTCTGTTTGGAAACGTGTCCAGATCATTCCATAGAGACTGGAGATGTTGCCAGGGGCGTTTCCATTCATTCGTCAGATTTTTTATTATATTCCCACTTATTCTTGGTGGATAGTCTCAATTCGTGCACAACACACATCTTATTCTGTCCTGGGTCTAAAGCTCCAGCCCAGAGCAACATAGATCCTTACTTATACTTACATTTATTATATGCCCATGTGTATGCATTATAGGGCCCAATATCGAATAATAGCTGTCGCTGAAGGCAAGTCAGTTTGTTGACGACTTGAGAACATCCGTAAGAAATATAAATATATATCTATGCTGAAATATGATATTTAATTCAATTTATATCTAACAATCCGTGTTATGTTGTGATCTTGTTTTTTTTAAAGTCAAACATAAAAACTGAAACTTTGTTTTTTCTTACAGATTCTATTTGGTCTGATGTTAAAAAACTTTTAAGATTTTACTGCAAATATTACGACTGGTTCTATTTATAGATTTTTAAAAATTTTTCTTATAGGAAAAAAATTTACAGTCTACATTAATTAATAATTTTGCATCGAAAAATTCATTTGATTGAAAAGACGAATTTTTCACCCAGAATATAAAATAAATTTTATATTTGATAATAATTTAATTTTAATGTTAATTAAAGACATGAATAATTTTTTAGCTTGAGAACTTATATTCGCTCAAGCGTTTTTCTCAAGAATCAAGTTAACTTTTTTTTTTTTTTTTTTTTAGTGAATTAATAAAAAAAAGAAACAGCTTGTTTACTAAAAAATGCAACTATATGTATATATATAAAAAAAACAGGATTAAAATTTTTGCAGTAACTGTCTTTTAAAATAGAACAGCCGATTAAAAATATTTTATCAAAATGAAACCGAGTGGCTTTATGAATATCAACATTTACTTCAAATTGCATCGCATATGATATTAATATAAAAATACATAAAGTATATGTTTTAAAATATTTTTATCCACATAAAAAGGTAAAAGGTAATGCCTATTTATAAAGGTGATTACTTGAAAAAGAAAAAAAAATAAATAAAGCGTCAGCATAAAAAACAACGTTTGATATTTTATTATTAAATGAATTTTTTTATTTTTTTCAGTCATGCAGCATTACCTTCGCACTGGGTACTGGGTCATATGCGTTTGTTCACAAAAATGAAAAGTATGTGTAAGTATTATGATGGTGCGGGATACGGCTTATTGGCGACAATACCCATGAACCCCATGGCCTTATAAAAGCATATAATACTCCCCGCTAACGTGAAAATTATTCTGTCAAACATTCGGCCGTCGGATTAGCTTCCATCGTGGATGACGAGCAGACTGGTATGTATGTGTACTTATATCCGTATACATCTCACATAAATGTGTATGTATGTATGGATAAGGGGGGTATAAAGGCACCCACGAATGGAAATGGAAGAAACTCGTATATATATTAACGACACAACAGCTAAACCGTAGTGCCTTCTATTCGTATATTGCAAGAGTAGCTTTTGCTCTTACACAGATTTCTACTCTCTTTCTCTCCAGCATCCTCCATTGTCAATTTTACATCTTTATTGTATAAATATATATACAGTCACAGGATCGTGTAGCGATGACGGACATGAGCTTTGGCACCGGCCAGATGTCCCTTTTCCACGAATAGGAGGAGTGAGTTTGTTAAATCTAACAATTGTGACAAACTTGTCAATTGCTTGTTTCAATAAAAATATTATTATAATTCTCTAGATTTATTTTATTATTTATCATAAACAAGTTTTCTTATTTTTATTGTACTCAAATTATTTTTACGTATGTACGCATATATTTATTTTATTTATTATTTATATGAATGTTCCTTTGTGCAATTCGTCATGACAAACCTCAACAAAAGTTAAATGGTTATAACGCGATAGTAAAAATACTGCCCACTCGTAACTACAAATAGTCGATAAAAATAACAAATATATAAACAGATATATCGAAAATATGAATATCTACGGTTTACTTCCTTTACTTCATATTTATTTGTTTGCTTATATATTTCAAGAAAATAATGCTCTTGCTTTTCTCGGTAGACTGCATATAATATTTACTTGCATTTTTTTAAATAATGACTCCGATGATAATAATAATAATAATAATAATAATAATAATAATAATAATAATAATAATAATAATAATAATAATAATAATGATATTAAACATGCTCTATGTATTTTATATCAAAATAATAGGCCCTAGTTTAATGCAAGCAAATATTCGAGATTATTTAGATTTTTAAAACTTTTGTGTTCGATGTAATGCTCGGTTATTTTAGTTTTCCTTCATTTTCTTTATATTTATTATATTTAGATAAATTTATTTTATGAGTCAGTATTTTAACAATCTAATAGTTGTGAAATATTGTTATTTTTCACGAAATCAAGAAATTTGTCAAAAAATTTCTTCATATAAAAATAAATTAACTTGGTTAATTCATTTTCATCTAATATTTCAAATAATAAAATTAAAAAAATTTTTCTTCTTCTTCCTTAAATATAATTAGTTAAATTTCCACTCATTCAAATAGTATAAATATGAAAATTACATTAAAATTAGTAGTTTTTAAATAAGTATAACAAAAATTTAGTAATTCTACAAGCTTTATGTTTAAATTAGTTATTTTTTACAAATTTAAAATCAATTTTTCCCCATAATTAAAGAAATTTTTAATTATTCATTTCTAATACATCACTTAAAAAATTTTCTTACAATTACATAAAATCACAAATGAAAATTCTACTAGTAAATTATAACACAAATCATAAAACAGTGTAGTTCGACAAAAGAAGATATTAATAAGCCATTGCCTGAGCAGTGAGTCAATGCATATGCATATTGCATGTACATTATTATTTATAGTCTACCTCAGAGACTCAGATAGCAAGTAGATGAAAAATATATAAGAGCACTCAAGTCTAGATAAAGACAGTACCGTACACACTATAATAGTAAGTTATCTCAAGTATGCGCATTGCCCATCCGTAATAGTACATTAGTACCAGCAAATACATCCACACAAGTCCTCCTTTTTACGAAGGACCAATAAAAAGGTTCCTCAATTCACCCTCGCGGGGTCTTTCTCATTCTCGGCACTCCTCTGCACCCAGCTTCCATAATATAACCGTGCACAGTCCATCTTCCGAGTGGATCCGAGCGTTTCACCCTTTTTTATTTTTTTATCTTTCGCTCATGAATTCCCCTTCCTCTTCCCCAGGTTCGCATAAAAAAGCCCCTTCTCAGCTCCGTATTTTCCCCAGCTTTTCGCCCTTCACCCTTCATCCTTCAACCCCTTTATCAGGAACCCCACCCGGTAACTATGCTGTCTCCTTTACCCCCGTTGTGGTATCTCGCGAATTATTTCCACGAAATGACAATCAAGGGCGGCCCTCGACCACGCCCTGGAAGCTTCCGGTTATCCAATGGTGTTCCGGGTAAGTGGCCATTTTGGTCCATTCGGAGGCTGCGCTGATCTCGCGTCGATTACTCGCGTCTCTCCCGCTTGCTTTTTTCAACTTTTATTTCCAATCTCCGGTCTTTCTCCCACAGATTGAGACGCTAGAGCCGGAGCGGAGGCTGATGCTGTACTCTCTCTTTCTCTGATGCTATCTATCTGTGTGCGTGACGAAGCAGGAGCCCCTCTTTTGGGCGCGTGTGTGGATAAATAAGGTTGGTCCTTTCCCACCTTGTTATCAGCGGTTCGCGGTTGGCTCCCAGATAAACGGGAAGGGATACGTTGGCGGTAGGAACCTCTCCCTCATTATCGTCGTGTGTGTAAACAGCGCTCGTGACGGTGGTACCAAGAAATAAGCGCGAGCTGAGAGAGAGAAAGCGAGCCAGCAGCCGAGATTCGTTCGCGACCGCGACAGGGCGAGTTTAACGTTTTCGAGCTGCCTATTATCAATATTATAAGTATAATCAAATTATTATAAGTATAAATATAAATATTGTTAGTTGTATATGTTGGTTTTTAATACATATAGTAAGAATTTTGAAAACTCGCGGTTGAGCTGGACTGACTCGGGAAAGAGTTTTCAGAATTCCGCGGTGTGACGGCAAGACGTACCGAGAATTTCTCAGAAAGAGTTTCCGTTTTGGTGGGTGAGGGAGAGGGAAATTGCACATTGAGACGGCGCGAAGAAGGGGAAATAGTTTTTTATATTTAAGGGTTATATGTAAGGTTTATGTTTAGGAAATTTGTTTTTCGGGTTTCATGGATTTTTTAATAAATTTTTGTTTTACTCCTGTGACGCTCGCGGCTTTTTATTGTTTCATAAGAAAACTGTGTGACCGCGAGTGAGTTTTTGAGACTTTCGGAGCCGAGTTGTTTGTATTTTTGATGAGAAAGTGACACCTTTGGAGCAAGAGGTTTCGAGGATACATTTTTTTCAAAAGGTAAGCATATGTTTATTTATAAATGATTGGTTTCTTTTGCAGGAAATTTATTTTTTTAAGCAAATGAATTTTTTACTAACCAGTTAAAATTTTTTTTTATGAAATTTTTTATTCTTTTGCTTTTTGGGCTTTTAGATTTTTTTTTATTGATAAATTATAATTGGAATTTTTTCGGAAATGATCGATATCTGTACCAAAATTCAAAAATTTTTTATTCCACGAAGTTTGAATCTTAATAGTTAATAACTATGTACCCTAAAAGTAAAACAGAATCTTATTATATATTTAGTAATTGTTTAATTTCATGAAATTCAATAATAAAATATTTATAGAATATATATTTAGTAATTTTTACATGTAATAAAACAAACAAATTAGAAAAGAAAATTTTAAATCTAATCATTTTAAAATTTTTTTTCTGTCAAAATATTGAAATAAAAAAAAATTTTTTCTTTAGTAATTATTCTATTTTTAATAAACTTTAAGAAAAAATTTACGTAATAATTCAAAAAAATTCTTTTCATCGTTAAAAAAAAGCAACTCTGAAACTAAACAATTACTATATATTCTCTTTATAAGAAAAAAAAAATTTTTTTTTCTTCTCATCATCTATTTTAAATTCAAATAAAAACAGTAGCGACATATTTTGAAATGTATACAAAATACTCCCACAAAACAATTAATTAACACATCCGGAGTAACCGCCTAAGGAGTGTGTCGCCTTTATATCATGTTATAATCTTCCTTTCAATTATAAATAAATTTATTTATCTTATTAAGCCCAGCATCCATCGCAGTCTCCCTTTTAATTCCGGTGCATTTTCCAAGCACGCAATGTCATTGCTGCTAATCATCCTTATTGTATCTTTCATCTGAGTTTTTTAAAATCATTCTTACTAACTCGTTTCTCCATTTATATATAATAACTACAAACATAAATATAAATAAATATTCTAAATAAGTATACCGTTAATTTTAGTTCAAACTTTTTTACAATTGAACTTACGTTTCATATTAAATATTAAACTTTATATAAATATCAAGATATTTAATATCGTACCAAAAATTATTTTTAAATAATAATTAATAAAAAATTTCCTTAAAGCTGCCGCGAATTTTGCTTTTAATTTCGTATAATTCATTCCTGTTATCTAACAAAATTTTACAAGCGCGTGAACATTATTGTTATACTAGCGTTGCTGCCATAAACGGCGTAACGTATAATAGCAGGGAAGATTATAAAATATTTAATGGGTGTGTTATAACATGTATATATAAATGCATCACATCCCAGCAGAATGCCCCGCGGAGTTAGACATGAAGACGTCACTCAGGAATGAGAATACTGCAGCGACGGGGTCAATCTCGACTCGGAACCGTGTAAAAATACCTGGTGTTTATAGGTAGTAATATATGTATACAATTCACGACCGACATATTCAAAAAAACTTTTGAAATATATTTTTTTTTTTTTTCGCGTGATAAATAATAACAGAAGGAAGAAGGAATAAATAAAACTGCAGTTCTGTGAGTCAGCGGAATGAAACTATGAGTCAAAGGCTAAGGCGTGTTTCATTCGTTAAGAAAAAAAAAATTTTTTTTATTGTAAATGTTGAACTCGATATTTCTCATTCAATATTAATGCTGAACTTTGAACTTTGTCAACTTTATTAAATTGATGGCGGGTCTACTATTCTATCTTATTTGAGTATAGGTACTATATTACAATATATAATAAAAACTAAATATTATTTATGAGATTTATAATTAAGGATCAAGTTTAAAAAGTGCTAAGTATCATGAGATTGTAAATCTTGAATAAATAATGTAGATTTAAATTTCGAGTGTCATTTCGTGTTTAGTGTTGATATTGAGGGACAGATTATGCCTGACGATCCTGTCATAAATTACACCCTGAGCAGTTAGCTTCACGTCATATACCCAATCTCTAGGTTCAGATTTTCGATTCTAGGAGTGTCTTATTTTTTTTAAGGTTGTGATTTATTTCGATAGATTTTCTTAAAATACGAGAACAAAATGATTTTATCATTTAAGTACTTATTTAACTGAGAAGTTATCACACTTTTGATAATTTGCTTTGTAAAAAATGATAAAATTTTTTTTTGTGTTATATTTGTTTAATCCCGGTATTTTTATTGTTAGTTAATTACCGTCGGACTTAAGAAAGTACTATCTGGGAGTAATAAGAAGCCATAAACTGGCGTTAGACAATTTTTGGGGTTTTTTTTTTTTTTTTAAGAACTCAATTTAGAAAAAAAAAATGTATAATATTGAATTTAAAAAACTTTTTTTAAATTGAAATTTAATAATGGAAATTTTTTGTTTTAAAAATAAAAAATTGAGTTATTTATTTATCAAAAAAATTTTTGTGATTTTCGTAGATCTTAATACTATAAAAAATGGTTGCTGTTTTACCAGTTATAAATACAAAGAAAATTTTATTTTTCCTACTAAAAAGTCACTTTATAGAAAACGTCGGCTTCAAAAAATTTTTTTAATAGAAAAACCCGATTTTACTCAAAGATTATTTTAATCTCTTATTTTCCATGAAATTGAAAATTTTCAAAAAAAAGAGAAGTTTCGGTTCATTTTCAAATGTCAAGTTTTCAACAACTAAACGTCGGCGCTTTTTAAGTCCATCAAGAAATCGTTTTCATTTCTGATGGACATCATTCAGATGTTCAATTTTAAAAACTACCGCGAAGAAATGAATTTTAATTCAATTTATGTCTTTCAACTAAATAATATTCATCAAAAGCTCCAGTTAAAGTAACATTATCTCCTACACTTATTATGTATGAATCCAATTTTTGATAAAATCAGTCGCTTTGTAAATAAAAAAATTTTCTCTAGTTTTTTTGAGGAGAACTTCCTCAAAATAACGAGCTGAAATATCTAAAAAAAATAAATCTCTCATTCATGTATTTATATTTATAAAGTATTATCCAAATAGTGAATAATAAATAGAAAAATAAAAATATCATTTATACTAATACTAATAATAATCTCTTGTCAAGTGTTGACACTATTTCTGGGTAAAGAATTAGTTTCTCGTTTTCAGTGTATATAATAATATAACATAAAGAGTAGAGCAGTTTTAAAGTTTAAAAAATTGGTGTATACATGTCTTGATCTTGAAAACACATTATTATGCGTATAAGTCTCAAATAATGGGACTAAGGCGTTTTAGTCTTGAACTTCCGGCAGTTTGTAAATATACATGTTCCGAAAAACTAACGGCATCCCTACTTAAAACTAAACTAAGACAACTTTTCTCCACAGTTTGGTCCAAGTTCTTTCACTTTCAAAGTTATAGGTATATCTGAGGTCTATGGTACTTTTGTCGGAAAATGATCAATGCCGTTTGTGTTGAGGAAAAATAAGAGGGTTGTTTCTCGCTGAAAGATGATGTGCGGATGACAAGTGCTCAAATATCCGTGTAAACCCGGTTGAAAAAGCAGACATATATATAACAGAAAATCACTGAGTATGTATATAGTAATAGCTTGCAGAGTGGGTATGGATGAGGAGAAAGAGAATAAGAAACCAACAGGGAATAGGGAAGATTGTGAGTGTAAGTGCAGGCAAAACCGAATGAAAACCAAAACTAAAAAGAAGAGAGGAGAATATTTAGGCTCTTTGAGTGGCGTAGACACAGATAGAGGTCTACTTTAGTTGGTCGTACGACAGAAGGTCTAGAAAAAACGTACCTAAACCAAAACCACAACACGGACCCCCCTGGTTTAGCTAATAATCACTTTTCTTTGTCATGTTAGAAAACAGCCTTTCTGCGGATCAGTAGGGAGCACGGGCTCTATGGGAGCACACCCAAGACTTAAGACCATCTTGCTACACGCAGACTTTTGGGACAATGTTAAATATGTTGGGAATAGTAAAAAGCCTGCCGGTGCAACGTGCAACACTGCATAGTAGTCTATTATTCTTGAGGCCTCTAAGTGTGTTGCTCGTCATTCGACGCATTTGTTACTAGGTACAGAACATTCAAAAGCTAAGCAGGTTGCTTGCCCAATTAGCGATTCTTGGAAACTCCCCGGGAGACTTTTGGCCAAAAAGTGTCACGGTAAACTCAATTTCTTCATTAGGGTTCGTTTAGATTTTGAGGGAAAAAATTATTATTGGCCAGAAAGGATTTCTTGGTTCAAGAATTTTTTTGGATGGAACATTTAAATTTATTAATTTTTTAATAATATAATGTCAATATTAGACCGGACCAAAAAAATTGAATTTTTTTTTTAAGATATACTAAAGACGTTATTTTGGGTGACCCAAAGAAATTATAGTGAAGGTTGAAATATTTTATATAGGAATAAAAATTACGATTTTTCTATGATTCATTATTTCGTAAAAATATTAAAAGGGATCGAGTATTATATATAAACTCCTCGATTCTGTCTCTTCCCTGCTCAAGAGAATCATAATAAAAAATAAACAGGCGTGTCTCCCATTAAAATAAATTATTTCAATACAAAAAAATTATTTATTAAATGTTTTCTATATTGAGACATCTACCCAAATCAATAAAATATATATTTTCCCACAGTACCGACATAAATATTGAAATTTCGTAATTCGGATACATTTTTTCTAGCTGCAATTCTATCGTCTATAGCTTCAACTTTGAGATATATTTCAATGAAGTAAAAAATTTTTAATGTACCTTTTGAAAAGATTTCAAAAATTAATTTTGGTAATTTTTTCAATTTATTTTATTTCACAGCAAATTTGGAATAATAATTATAGAAATTAGTAAATACATTTTTTCAATTAGTTATAAAGCTCTTGATGTCAAAATTAGCAATATATTAATTTTTGTAATTTTTCCAAAAATATTTTTATCAAAAATTTCACATTTTTTTCCGAATTATTTTACTTTTGCTAAAATACATCGATTTAATCATCGGGTAAAAAATAATAAAAATGATGAACACAATTAATGAATGAAAGAGAAAATCACAACAAAAGCAAAGACCGCAGAGGGAGTGAATTAATTGGACAAATACGTCAGTGTTTTTCGGTTGATTGAGACAAAATGATGGTTTTATAATAAAATGAAAGGGTACTTTGAATGTATATGGCCGCTATAGAGAGAAATGATTGGTGTACAACAGCTGGATGAGGAAGGCACGCTTCTACTTAGAACGGAATCGCGATCGGCACGAGCGATAATGTCCAACAGATAGGAGCGCACGATATATCTTTGAAATGAATAATCCGTACAGGGATCGAGACGTACGCGAGAAAGCATATAACCATGTGTAGTGACGCTCCGTGCTCGGATATGTATCCAAGTAGTATAAGCATACAGCTGAGCTGAGCTGAGCTGAGTCCTGAGTCGAGAGACAAGTCGACTACGAAATAATACCACGAGGAGCGAAGATTCGGAGTTTTAGAGCCAGCGACGGGAAACCCGTTCTCATTATTATATTTATATTCATATTCGTATATATTATCATTCTACCTTTAGTTGGCAACAGCCGGAGGAGAAGTCACTCATATATATTATATTTTATATGTATAAGTTGCTTTCTTTTTGGACGGTGATGCTGTGCTCTATTCGCCGATACACATATACACACATGTGAGATAAAAAAGTAATAGTGAGAAAGAGTAACAGATAGAACGGTATAAAAATCTCTATAAAAAGTTGAAAAGTGCCGCCGTCAGAGCGTCAGAGGTGAGGCGCGACAATGGATAAAATATGCCGACCCTACTGGGAGTTTTTGGATCCCGGTCCTGTCCCGGGTTTCTTTACACCTGCAGCGACAGTAGATACCACTGAATAAGAAAAAGAAACATTGAGTAGACACCCACAAAACAAGCCAAACGAATTTTTTAAAGATACTTTTTTTCATATTTATATTTATAAATATATATGTATATAATTTCAAACTCAATTGTAAGAGACGTCTCCCGATTGCCTTGTGCGACGGCCGTGAAGTAAAACCTCCGCTCTTTATATTAGTAAAAGAAATGTATATCTGTATATTAATATGATATTCGAAATATTATGTTTGGAAGTATATATACATATGTACCGTAGTACCTTCTAGGCGATTTTGGTATTTGGTCCGGCCCCCCTTGACTTATCGTAGACATTCATGTGTATTGTAGAAATAATGCGGATGTTAAATTCCAAAACACTTACGCATTTTTATTAAATAACATTTTATTTCAAATTTATAATTTATTGCTGGTATTTGTATTTATCTACAAGGGAATATTTTAGGGATCGATATTTTTGGTTATGAAAGAGTTTCTTTTGTCGTGTGACAAGACTAACAGTTCGGAGGTTCGATTCCTGGCTTCAACGGGAGTTTCTTTTGTTGAAAATGTAATGACTTAAAATTATGACGGGTTGAGAACTTTTATAAAGAATAATTCTTAGATTTTTTTAAATTTAATGGCTGGTATAAAAAATTTGAACAAATTTTTGGAGAATTAAATTTTAATTAAAAAAATTTTTTGAAACTATTCCTTGCTTGGACAGGATTTTTTTTTCATAAAAAATTTAACGAGCAAAATTATGACAGGTCGAGTATTATTGAATAAAAATTTTTTTCTTAATTATTTTATAATATTTGAACAAATTTCTCGAGAATAATTTTTGGTGTATAAAAAATTGGTTATTTAAATTCTAATTACATTTAACATTTAACATTTGGTTAAAGTCGACAATTAAATGAAGTTATAAGTATAAATATATTTTTAAATTTATTTTCTTTGTCACAATGTATACATTTGTGTATATATATATACATATATATGTATGAATTCTGAAGAGATTCATTAATGCTCGGCCGGTCAGGAGAGTTAAATTCACTGAGACACACCATTAAGATAGTCAGTGGGAGTCATGCCACAGAAGTAAACTTGTCTTTCTTTCAGAAACCGCCGTGCCGACCGTGTAAATGAGCAAGTAAAAAGAAATATGTATATACATTATTATAATAATTATAATATAAGAAAGAGCACCCGTGAACGGCAACGTTTCATCTGACGATGTTGATTTCAAAAACCGACTGAAATGAATTACTTTTTAATATCACTACAATCCAAAACCAATTACTACATAGTTCGCGTATTCATAAATTCATCGACATTTAATTACAATCTACACACGCCGCCTATTCTTCTTACATTTATACATATTTATAATCTTATTTTTTGTTCATCAAATTTCTAAAATTTTCATTTTTATTCGGGCGAATAATTTAAAAATTCAAATTATCTTTTATTCAAGAGAAAAATTAACCAAGTTAAACTTACTTAAAGTCAAGAAAAATTTCTCAGTTCAAAAATTTTTGTACTGAAATCTAGACCATGAAATTTAAACAAATTTTCTTCAGGTAATTTTTTCGCTTGATTATCAAATTTGTTACTGTAAAAAAAAAATTAATAAACTGATTTTTAAGAAAAAATTTTGAACCAAGAAAATCATTAAAAAATTTTAAGTTTAAATGAAAGAAAAATTTCTAAATTTAACAATTTTTTTTGCTCTATTCAAGAAAAAAATTTAATTCTAATTTTTACATAGTACATTACTGAAAATTTTTTAATATTCTAACTACAATTAATTTACTATACCATCGTGAGTGAACTCAAAAAAAATAATAAACAACAAAAAATAAGGAAAACAACCTGGACCTGGAGGCATACGAACAGGAAGGCAAGGAATGTCGTACACAAAGGTGTTGAGGTTGAGCTCCCAACACATTTTACCGTGCTCGAATATTCAGTTGCGAGTTGCGAGGTATTTCTCATATCTGTTTACTGTATATATGTATATATGTGTATGATACACTACACATAACAACACAACTCCTGGATCCGAAGTGTTAAAGATCGGTGGCTCTTTGGTTGTGTGGAATAACATATAACATACGGGAGGCAGAGGCAGAGGCTGGATAACACATTGCCATATACAAGCTAACCATACACATACCCGGAGCCATATGACTATCGATATATTTTATATATTATACCCGCGATTGTATACACCGGCATGGGACCGAGACTGCTCGGGGTGTTGGTGTGAAAGGGTGAAAAGACGGGACATATTTTATATTTATGGGTATTTGCCGCTACTGTACAGCTCGTCGCGCGGCGGTCACAGTCACTGAAAACTAACCGGATAGGATTCAAGCTCCCAACTACCAGCTATATGCTCCTTCATATTTATCTGTGTACGTCTTTAATACACATTTAACAAATACATGGGTACATTATACCTTTAAGAGAGAGAACGAGAGTTTTTAACAGAAGAGAAGAGGCTCCGCGGACTACTTGGACGTTTTTTATCGGCCAATGTGTCATTTCTCCGGCACAAAATCGCGCTCCATTCCGACTCCATTTATTGCAGGTATTTTGCCCGAGTCATTTCACTTTTTGGAGAGAGAATTTTTTTTTGGGTTGTTCTGCAGTGCAGGGAAAAAATTTAATGTTAGTATTATTATAATTGAGTCAATTAGAAACTTTACGAAAGAAAAATGAATCGATAATATAATATGATTTTAATTAATAAAATTCTAAGATAGTTACTATTCTAACAAACGATAATATATAATTTGATATTGATAATAATGTACGAAAGTTTTTGGAAATTTTAGCGAGCTAGTGTTTATGACTGAATAATGGAAAATCGCGGATCGCGCATCCGAGGATTAGTTCGACGCCGAAAACAATCGGAAATTTTTTGACCTGAAAAGGATTAAACGCGAGATGAATTTATTATGAAGATTAACGCCTGAGTTTACAGATGCTATTAGCAATAAATAAAAATTGATTGATTGATTAATTAATTATTATTGTGTACGAAAGTTTCTAAATCTCTACTCGGTTATTTACGTAGATTTTTTAGTTATTTCTTAAACTATTCATCGGTTTTATTTATGACCCCACGTTTGTGGACCTTCGGCTCTGAATATACATATTTTCAGTCCTTAATCAAACGATTGTGCTACTGACGGGCTCTTTTGCACTCTCATTCGCCCGATTGTTATCCCGTGGGTCTTCTAATGATCCTGTAAAATAAAAATAATTCTACTTTTTAATTTATTTATTTCTTTTTAAGAAAAAAAAAAATTGTTTTAAGGTCAAAGAAATTTTTACTTCTAAGATTATTTCGGTGTTGGGGAATATTTTTAAAAATTAAGAATAAGAATTTTCTTTAAGAAATTTTTTACTTGATTTAAACACAAAGAAGATTATTTTGAAGAATTTCACTGTCTTTTATTAAATAAAAAAACTTTTGAACTAAGTAAAATTTATTAAACGAAAAAAATTTATTAGTTTAAAAATTTTTCTGTTTGATTCTAAGCAAAGTAATTTTTTTATTTTATATAATTTTTTTATTAAAAATGTTTTTAGTCTTATTGATTCAAGTTAACTTTGCTATCAGTATTGCAAAATTCACAATATAATAGACATCATTTCAATAAATGTCGTTGACTTAATTCGTAATTAAAAAACTCTAAAACTTCTCCACCAGTTTAAACTCTAAATAAAAAAAAAAAAAAAAATTCCTCAAAGTCAAAACCGTTATACAATCTGAATTCAAGCATATTACCCAACCGTACAATAATTATCTCGCGATCATAACCAAAACATTAAGGTTTTTTGTAAGCAACCTACAATCAAGTCTCCGATCAGGGATCTTGTATCTCGTGGACCCAAAAGGACCTTACAGATGAATGAACCCGAAAGAGCTAACGCACTGCAATGACAAAAAATCTGTCCAACACAGGTAAAAAGAAAAACAGGATAATAGAGTAGGCGCGCGTTCGTCTCGTCTCATCTCATCAGAGATCGTTACCAAGAAAAAGTTATTGAGGATGAGGATCGGTCCAACAATAATAACAATAATAATAATAATAATAATAATAACAAGAGAACGGAACCAAAAGATTACCAACGTTTTTGCGGCTCCTTAGTGGGAAAGCGAGATGTAAGATGTAAACTACTCGAGTTGAGTACACACACCTTGGTAACACAGCGTCTAGATGAGAGAGCGAGGATCGAGGATCAGATTTGGATCTCCATGTGACGATCGGCATGGCCCTTGACGCCCGACGCCTGTGGTGCTAGGAGGCTACTTATAGACCCCTACCCAGGAACCCAGCTCTTTCTCTGGTCTCTTTAACAAACTCAGACTGGTGAGCTCCAATTCTTATTCTCCTATCCCTGCTATTGCTATATTATATACCTTCTAGTACCTCTACCGGGACCAGAACCAGGACAAGACCAACCATATACATCAATACCTCACTGAAGGTGCCATTACGCCCCACGATCTACCTTTTTCCTATCCTTATTTATTAACGCATAGCTGAGTGTTTTCACGCTGCACTTTTATTCATTTTCAGGATCTCATGTCTCTTGTCGATCTTTATGTCATTCAGGTATCAACTTTTTACCGCTTATTTACCGATAGTATTATGTATGTACTCCGCAGAATAAGGCGCGGATTTCAATCATTTTTGCTGGCTCATTCGACTGGAAGTTTTTAAATAATGTTTTATGAGGTTGCGGTGATTGATTTTTGAAAGTAGCTATTTTTGTATAGAATATTTGAATAATAAATTTTTTGTGGTAAAAATCAATAGGATATTTTTGATCAAAATAACTTGTAAGGTTTTTTTAAATGTTAAATATTTAAAATTTTGAATTATTATTTTGAAGCTTTTAATTGATTGAAAAAAATCTTTGTGAAGAAAATTTTAATTTATTTTTGACATAAATTTTTTTCATAGAAGAAATTTTAGTTCTTAGAACTAAAAATTCTGACTAGAAATAATGCAAAATTTTTCTCAATTTTTAAAATAATTTGAGCAAAAAATCAAAATATAAAAAAATATTTGAATTTTATTCATATGTAAAAAGTTAAAAAATCCATTATGATTATAATTATTATTATTATTATAAATTTGTAAATTTATAATAGCGGATTGATGTAGAAATCGTCGCACGCCAGTGTCAGTTGACAGGGAGGCGACAAGCTTGCGTTCCCCCTGTGGAGAACAATTTTTAGCGTTTCACGCCCAAGTTGCTTTCAGACGAGATGAGAATGGCAGAGTATATAGTACTTTTTATATTGTAAAGCTTATATACATAGATACATATATACAATAGTATATGGTCAAAAGTGTAAGGCAATGTAGCGTAATTTTTGGGGCGGTGTATTTTTCCCAGTGGGTCGAGCTCAGAACCCGCGGGGGGTCTTACTGACACGTTCTGTCGTCAGAATCCATCTTTATATTTTTTTTTGCCTACTTAATTATTTTTCTGTCTAGATAATTTTTATTGACATTCTAATTCATATTTATGTAATTATAAATAGCAAGATTTGGTTGAAGTATAAATTATTCGACAGATCTGAAATGTATTGACGAAAAAAAAAAATAATAATAACGCTTACCTCTTTTCTTTTTCTATAAATTTGCATAATGGAATTATCTTTCGTGCGTTCTTGACCCACTCGCATAAAAATTAATGTTCTATCTTTTGATATTTAAATCGGATTAAAATTTGATGGAGTAATATAAACGACAGCTATACTACTATTCAATATCGTTCCATTTAAACTTTATTATTTTTTATTTTTTTCAATAAAATTAACGTTGACGTAAATTATGTGACATATGCTCCGTTTTCTTTAAACCAAGAACAATAAAATATAATTGAGCGTTAGATATAATGGAGCAATGTTACACAAATTTAACTTTTTAGAGGAAAAAATTATTAATAAATGTAACGCAAGATTAGCTCGGGTGACTATTTAAAAAATGTTAGTCTTAACGAAGCTCTGGAATTCAACTTGTGTAGTCTCTGGTATCCGTACAGTAGTAAACACCAGCAAAAATAAAAAAAAAATTGTGATAATAATAATTATAATAATGATAATAAAAATTATTAACGACAGGGCGAAGCACTCGAGCTCGCTACTGCGTATATCGTATATATGTATACAATATAATAACGCATGCGCACACGCGACGTGTCTTGGGAATAACCGGTTTATACATCAGCTAAAATCGTCCGGCGTGCTTGCGGACGCGTTCAATTATTCCATGATAAATTTATATACATATCGAAGAGGTAGTCTAATAAAGAGTTATATTGGTTTCTTGCTGTGATGCTGTGAATTTCGTTTTTTATTCGTTTCACTTCTTGATATATTTTTTTTCTGATTTATGCTATAAATATATTTATGCTTTTCTATAGAAAATTTTTTACTTGACAAAGTTTACATTTGGATGAGTTTTTTCTCTTAAAACTCGTAATTCATTTTCGAAAATATTTATTATAATTTTTAAATTTCATAAAAACTTAAATTGATTAAGAAATCATTTTGTTGTAGTTTCTCAAATTTTTCCGCGTTAAGGAATATTTGTTGTGTGAAATTTTTTAAAAATTCACTTCTTGTTGCTTTATTCGATAGTTTATACTTCTAAAAACCGCATATTAAAATTTTAAGTATGTTTCTTTAATACTTATTGAGTTTTGAAGTTTTACAGCGAAACGGTAACAGTATGAAACTTGTACTCAAAGATACAAAGTTCGATTCCTCGGCGAGGAAAAAATCCAACTCAATAAAAATTCATTCAATTAATTTGAATTTTATTCATCTTATTTTTCGGAACTTAATTTTTCATACAATGATCCTCCAGTTATTTGTCTTAAAAAATTGTGATTTTGATATATTGAAAAACATAAAAATATATAACTTTTTTTAAAACTTCAATTTTTTTTTCTATAATTGGAAATTAGACAAGAAATATCTTGTAGTTAAAATAATAGTTAATGTTCAAAAATAAAAAATTTTACTGTCAACAATTTATTGCATAGCCATAAAACTTATATAACTTGAATCATCTTAAAAAAAAATAACCTTGATTATATTTTTCTCAAATTTCCTCTCACTTCAACTTCATAATTGAAAATCAAGTCTCTTTAATTCAAAAGTTGTTATGTAAGGTAATAAATATAAAGTATACGACAGATAACAAATAAAAAGGCAATAAAAATTATATTGCATATCCACCACATGTACTTATGAGTTGGTACTTGACTGGGTATAACTCGTAATCAAAATTGCGCGCGCAGAGTCGAGGATCGAGTATGAATCTCTCAAAACGCGGTGGTGCGTAAGGGATGGATTTACATGCATACACACATGTCCAAGTAAAGTACACAGACATACACATGCACATAAGTTATGATAGCAAAATTTCACTTTGCCGATGATGTACGGGGGCTGGAGCTCTTACTCTGTAAATAGAGCAGGCATGTAAAGGCACGATGCATACAAGAGCGGAGTAGATGATGAGATATGTAAGATGATGTTGTGTACAGTACATAGTATCTATGTACATTCTCTCATCTCTCTGACATGTATATATGTATAATACATATAACAGCGAACAAGAGCGGAATATATTATGAAAAGAAGTGACTGAATGGAGGCGCTCATTCGTGATCACTACAAGTATAGCTCTTCTGTCCTTTTCACAAGCTTTTCTTTCTTCTCCTCCACTCTTAATACTTAACATTTCGGTGAACCGAGAATTACTCTTTTTTTTTAGTACGCCCATCTGTCAGGGAAATCGTATCGTAAACCAATTATTTTTTTAATTATATCCACCCAAAGTTTCTCTATAGGGAGCTGAAGTTATTTTCGAATGACGGAATTCGGTTATAGGTAAATCCGAAATCATATTCCAATCTTACCTGCTGTTACATTTTAAAGGGCTACAGCTATTGTGCTGGAAATTTTTCTCTGTGGTTTTATTCATAAAAATGAATAGGGTACTCTGGATGTTACAGATTTTTGACATGGATCTATATCAGATATTTAATTAAGGTTTCAAGTGATTAGTATTCAAATTTATGTTTGATTTTCAAGTTGTGTTAAAAATTTTTTTATTAATTCTGGTATTTTTATTTAAACATTTTTTAAGTTATATCTGTATTTTTAAAAAATTAGCTGAAATTTAAAAGACATAACTTTCTTTAATTGAAAATGTTATTTATGCTTTTTTCAATAAAATTAAATAACTCATTAATCAATCAAAAAATTTTATTTAACTTCGCAAGATTTTCGAATTATCAAAAAAAAAAAAAAATATTGGTATTTAAATTTATGTAAAAGACTTTAGTATTTACGTCTATAAATTTTCATGAAAAAAAAGTAAACAGGTGTCCCATAAAAGAACAGATTTTGTAATAGTTTATAATTTAAACTTATGACAGTATTTGTATTGATGCGATGTTATTATATTCATATATTATATAATATTTGAAGGCGGTATAGTGGCAAACCCGACAGGAAATATAAATTAATTGAATGACTACCAGTGATGCGAGCTGCGATGCATTTAAGAAGTTCCAGAGGGTGGGACAGATATCACGGGCCTATTCAATTCCATTATTCACCCTCTACTCGCCTATAAATCGTTTATGTAAGGTATATAAATGTATGAATGTGAGGCCCTAGAGTCATTGTCCGAAATACGTAACCTTTCTCCGTGAGAACCGGACGTATATTAGGCCTTTAACTCACAAAACACATTTTTTTTCGTAACAAAAATATGTACCGTTTAATCTCGACTGCACTTGTTTAATTTTATACGTATAAATCAAAATTAAAAATAAGTAATATTTTTTAAAATTTAAACATAAAAGTCTACTGTTCGATATAAATATATCAAATAAAAAATCCATATTTTTTTATATTCCTTTTTGAGAAAAAGATTTACGGCGTAATGTTTGCGTGAGAGCTCCGACAAATTTGTCGTGTATCGTTTTATAGCGTATATCGAAGTAACCGGCGTTTCTCGAATAACGAGTAACCGCAGGGGAAAACAGATTAAAATCTGTCGATTCTATTAGCACGCAAGTTTAAGAAAAATATCAAAAGATAGAAGGGCGATTGCTTCAGCCTCCACCAGCAAGCCGTAATGCAATAGTAATAAGGATAACCATGAGCCATGTGTGGATGTATTGAATTCATGGCAATAAACGACTCGTTTGCCGGTGATTAACTGGGTAGATGTTGATGGGGAGTCGCCAAAGAATTCTCTAGGGTTATTGGCAGAAGCCCTAGAGGAAGAAGAGTCGAGGATCGAGGGCCCATTAGTTTTGCTTCTTTTCTCCTGTTTCGATACAGGAAATCCAGTTCTGAAAATATATATGTTGTCATATAGTGTGTGTGAGTGTGGCGGGTAGAAGGATACGCATTGTCATATCTGCAGCGAGGGTGAAATATTAGGGACCTTTAATTCCGTCGGGAGAGGGCTAATCTTTGCGAGCACTCTCGCAAAAAGCCTTATAAACGTGTGCCATGCAACAATACCGTTTTATATGTATATATATATTTTATTGTTGTGTTGAATGACCACCCGTGGAAACTTTGGTCTCGATTCGGTCTTTACATGACTTTTTGGAGCTTTGCAGGCTTATCTAGCTTTTGGCAGACTCATGAAGTAGGAAGAGCCGGACTAGAAAGTGAAAATCATTATTTAATTACGATTATAGTATATTTGGATAAGATAGATTTTTGGAAAATTTAAGAGAGATAAGGACGAGGTCTTTTGATAATTAAATGACTCAGCGGCTTTTGATGAGAAATAAAAATTTTTTTGGCGATAATAAATTGTAGTTTGAAAAAATATAAATTTTATTTTGTAGATAATTAAACTAAAAAGTGGCAAATAAGTATAAAGTCTTTAAGAATTTTAAAAGTTTTTGGGTTTCAGGAATTTGATTATTGATAATTTTGTCCATATGTTCCATTACTTCCAAAAACCTTTAAAATATCTTCACCAAATCTAAAATGCATCACATACCTTCGATAAAAGCAAAACCAATCTTCATTCTGAAAAAATAATAATTGAATTCCTAAATTCAAAAGATTAAAAAATTAATTCAAAAAATTCCTGAATGAAACTATTTTTTTGTATCCACATCTTCAAGATACGATCTACCATAAATACTATAAGGATACAGCATATACGAAGCACCGTGATGGTATATATAATAAAGATTGGAACGATTTGATGGTGTCAAATGGTTAAAAGGCGCGTTTCTATACGCCTCGTCAAATCCACAAGACTTGACATCAACTCTTGCGATCACTTCCGTCGCTTAAGAGCGGTTGATCTTTAGATCGACTCATTCTCGACATAACAGATTTACATATACATATCGGTCCACGTGGACATGCATTCAGCATTCACTGTATTTTATTTAACTCTAAAGGGTACATAAAAGACTAGATCAGAACTACTTATTGCCAGTTTTATCTTCATCCAATATCAACGCTTAATGTATACATTATAAACTGATAATTCGTGCATTATATGCACGTTAAACATGTATTTATAAGCAAAATGCCCAAACAAAAATTTTGTTTTTCTATAAACTGCAAATTTTATCCTCAAACTAAAAAAAAAATTTTTTTTTTCGCTCTGCTCTAATAATTATTGCCGTATCTTAGAATGCTGTTAACTAAAATTATATTGTGGTTTCTGGCATAATGACAGCAGACAATATTTACCATCACAATAATAATATTTATCTTAACGATGGTAATGATTCTAGTTAATCTCGTGTATTTAAAAACTTAAATCCTATTTTCAATTTTTTTTTTTAATATTTTTAATTTTTTTTTATTTCAAACTCTTTTATTAAACCTATTTTATGGTTTTTTAACTTCTTAAGTCACTTTAAAGACTGGAGTTGTGAGTTAGAGAAGGATGTTATTATCAAAATAATGTTTTGATTGATTAATTATTGACAAATGACAGCCTTGATAAATTGTCAACTCCAATCTTAACTATTACTATCTTGATCGTAAATATTGTCAGCTGTAATTATAACAGTCACCATAATTCAATTTCAATTCCTCCAATTATAAGATAATAACGATTATAAAAAAAAAACGATAACGATTACCAACATTAAATTTTCTCCATGTACCTGTTACACCGATAGTCCATGTACTCTGTTCTAATCCGAGTTGACAGGTGAATGCCAATAGCCAATACTCGGCTGTCTTTTTGGCTTCCAGTCACCGATACAACTTTCTTTCATGTCAAAGCATCATCAATCATCATCATCGGTCTTCTTATTGCTTGTAATGTCCATGCAGGAACTAGCTCGAAAAAGTCAGTGTAAATTCTTTCCTCATTCACCTTGATCCCCAAAAAAGAGATATCTAAACTCGTTGTTCAATTGCATAAACAATTAATCTGTTTGATGACTTTGACTTTTGAAAAAGAGCTTTCAGGACACTTGTATGACAATCTCGAAATCTAAATCTAAAAAGTAAATATCTACTTATGCCCACTGTCTATTGTGCTTGTCCGCATAAATTCGGAAGAGTTTATTTAAGAAAAAGAAACCGGACTGCGAACATTGAAAATGGGTTTCAAGAACAAAAGCACTTTTACCAATTCGGGCTCCCTTTTCAGAGGCTTATCCTCACGAGTAGTGCATAGTAATGTCCTGAAATCTAACGCAGGTCCTTGACATTTATAATGGGCATCCAGTAGCTTAAACACGCTCGAAAGGATGCGGATTAACGCTTCTAGTCTCTACTTTCTACGGTACAAGAATCCTGAAGCACTCATCTGCTGCTCAGTGGACAAATTCAGGATCTTCTTTATCGCCGGGTCTAGAAAAATCTTCGATTGCATAAAAAATCTAATAACTTTTTTTAGTTGGCATTATTCCTATAAAAAACTCAATCAATTGCCCTCGTTGAGCGTGAGATCCCAGCGGGTGGTAAAGATAAACGTTCTCTCACCCTCAAAGATAAATTCACCCCGAAGGAAGTCTTATAAATAAATAAATACTTTTTATTTTATTTTATAAAATTTATTATCAATTTTTCACTTGAAAAATGACGTCTTGAGAATAAGATGTGTGTCATGAAATTCATCCGGAAATGAAATTTTTTTGTACAGTCTATTTGTCAAAGTGTATGGAGATGTGGTCGTCGGTGTCATCCGAGAGGGATGAAAAGTAAGAGATATAATATTATATATTATATATGTGTGTATGGAGGTGACTATGAACCGGTACAGTAGTCGTTTCAGTACAAATGAAACGATCGGGACAATAGGTACGGGCACATCCAAAACCTGAACAAAGCAAGCGCTGACGTGTTTATATAGCTGCTAAGGTACACTACACTGCCTGCTCGCTTAACAAATTTTAGTACACCTCGCTATACACGGCAAAATAAAAAAAATATAACTATGACTACGACTGGAACTGTAACTAAAATTAAATGTGAATAACAATAAATAAATATGAATAGAGGTTGGCGATCGATATTTTTCTTTTTATCTCATGTGTGTATTATGTAAGATACACACGCGAAGAATGACAAGACCGTGTAATTTAGTTATAGATCAGTTTGATTCTATTTTCCGACTGTTTACTCTCAGACAGCAGTGTTTACCCAGCCCGATGATGGACGAGTAAGTCGTTTGTTTAGGTCCATGTTTCTTTTTATCGATATGTAATTTTTTTCTATAATGGCTCATGGTTTTTTATTGCTACCCTCTTTTTGGCCTTTCGGCACGCTCGTTTTGGGGTGGACAGATTTTTCAGAGTGATTATTATTACTACAAGTCATAATTGGTGAGGATTTTGCATTAAAAAATTTTCAATCGAGTTTAAGATTTTTTTATTGAAGACAGAAAATTTTTAGAAGTTGGACCACATCATCCACACATCTGACCACCAGAAGAGACCATACAGTTCTCAGAACAACATTCTTTAGAGCTACTGCACTGTAATTAAAGAAAAATTTAAGTTGTAAATTATATGTTAGCTATACACTGAAAGAAAAAAAAATTATTGCCAAGAAAAGAATTTGTTGAAATGATTTATTTATTTATTCAATTAATTGATTTATTGACGAAATTTTTTTTCTCTCAGTCTAGCAATTTATATTAATAAAATTAAAATAATTGAAAGCTAGAACTATTCTCGTGAAAAATAATATTACACTGATAAAAAAATTAACTTGATTCAAGAAAAAAGTTTTTTAATCAACATCATTTTAAAAAGTTTCATCTTGAATCAAGCAAAAAAATTTTTGAATAAATTTTTCGTGGATTAAATAAATTTTACTTGGTTGAAAAATTTTTTTCTTGAATTTAATTAATTTTTTTATCACTGTTTACAACAATTAATTTTAATATTATGATAATTTATAATAATTGCAAACTTACAGGATAACTCGTCCTTTTACAAGCAAAGTCCACCCCCCACATGAAGAGTAAAATCGATATATATTTCAATAGTAATTTTGACATAATTTGTACTTTCATTGCTTATTTTATAAAAAAAAATTGCACTTCTGGATTATAATTTTTAAAATTTTAAATTTCTGTCTGAGTTTTTCGGGCTGATTATAAACAACCAGTCTTGCAAAAATAAGAAAGTGTAATGTTTGTGATAAAAATAATTTTACTGAATGATCACTCAAGATAAAACTTTTTCGATAATTAATATGACCGTGATTAAGCTGAAGGTTAAAATATTTATTCATTTGGTTGACAGTCCTGTTATTAAAGCAAATAATTTGCTCAAGAAACATCTGTATTAAATTCAATGAATTTCACGACTCTACTCCATAATTGGTATTATTTTATTTACTTATCATTTATCATGCATCGCAAGTATCATATGAAAAAATGTAAGATTTTTTGATGGCTCTCGAGGACGGAAGATTAATGGCGTAAAAAATATTGATTTATCGAGTTTCAGAAATATTTATTGAAGAAATAAAAATTTTTACATTTTATATTTTTTCTTGCTACCACCTGCACGATCTAGCGCCTGCAGGGCCTTGACAATTCAAGCCTTTACAACATACATTATCGTACACGCACTGTAATTAATAAAAATAATTCGTAATTAATACTAAATAATAATTTATAGTTATGAGTAATTAATAATTAATATTTATAATTGAATAATATTTCATAATTAATTCTAAAGAATTAAAAAGCATTGCAATATATTAATATTATTATTTAACTCACAGGCCCGTGCTCCGAATAACAATTAGCAGCATTAGTTGTCCATATGGAGAGTAAAATTGATAAAATTACTATCAGTAATTTCGACATTATTTTTAATTTCATTGTTCTTTTTTTAAAAAATAAAAAAATCACACTTTTGAGCTATTAACTTCGAAAACTTATAATTTTTGTCCGAGTTTTTTTCAGAAAATAACAGAGCATAATTTGTATAACAGAAACATTTTTTTTGCACTTGCTTACAGTGTAATTGTTCAACTGATTGATTGCGCAAAGTAAAGCTCTTTCGCAGTTAGCTGATTTGAAAAAAAAAAAAAAAAAAAAAAAAAAAAAAAAAAAAAATTATTCTTAATCGCTGAACAAACATCTAAATTAAATTGAATACAGTCGTTGCATAAATATGGAAATAAATAAAAAATTTTTAGACAATTCTCGGGAAAAGAAAATTAATTGAATAAAAAAATTTTTATTAAATTTGAGAGATGTTTATTGCCAAGAAAAAATTCTTACAATTATATTATCTTATCTATGACTAGTTTTCCGACAGTAGCCTATGTCACGTTTAGCTTTTGGACACATAATTGATTTCCTTGTTAGACGCTACAATTAATAAAAGATATTAAAAATTACGAAAATACTTCACAATATAATTATTAGAAAAATTACTACTATTGACTTCAATATTGATTTTTTTTTTTATATTATTCAACTTACTTTTTGTAGTCGGTTCCGTCGGCTGATCATCAGAAGCATTGATTGCCCATATGCAAAGTAGCATCGATAAAATCATCAGCAATAATTTTATCATTATTAACATTCAAATGAATAATTTTCTGAAAAAAAAAAATTGTTCAATAGATTTTTGGGTCCTTTTAAAAAACTTATGATTTTTACTTCTATTATGAAAAAAATAAAATAAAAAAATAAGCGAGTGAATTTTTAATGAAAAAGAAAAAGATTTTCAATCAAGATTTTTACTAATTATAAAAGAAATAATTATGTGCACTTACTTGCAGTGAAATTGATTAACTAATTAGTCTTCAACGATTGAACTGTCTTTTGAACCAAAAAACTCTAATATTTATAAGCTTACTTTTATCATTATTTCGTAAAAAATTAAAATATGTACTTTATCTTTAAATTAAAAATTCTGGATTTTTAAAAAATAATTTTTAATAATTTACGTGAAAAAATAAATTGGTCAAATATTTATCTCCAATTAAAACTTGGCCGACTAAAAATCTAACCAAGTGATTATTGATTTTATGATGAAATAATTTTGATAAAAACCGCGTTTTGTTTATGCAACCCGAAAGCGGAAAAAACCGTGGATGCAAGAGTTATTTCAATACTGTCTCTTATGATGACGATAATGATAAAAATAAGAGAGAATAAAAATGAGTAGAAGCAAGTTGATAACATAAAGATGTTTAAACTATTTTTCAACTGGGTTCTCGGTTGCATCTCCTGACTGTTCACAGAGATCCCAGTTTAACGCTAGGTTTAACCAATTTAATTCATAAGCTCCGGGTTAAGCCTGGATTTGTGGCTTAGTACTGATGGTGTTTGCTACCACCACGAGCTTTAACTGTTTCCGCCTCTGGCCCGTGGTATACCCCGATGCCCAGGTACACACTCTGTTTTCTCCTACTCAACCTGTTTTCCAATCCCGATTTGCATCTGTATCGCGTCACACTCTCGACTTTTCCCTCTGTAAGCATCTTCAAATCTTCCAGCCCTCAAAGTTGTAAAAAACACTCCAACAATAGCTTTATCCTGCTTACTTTTATGAGACTAGTAATCTAATCTATTTGCTGCCCTATTGAACAGTGCTTACGTCCTCTAAGAACTACTAAAGCGTACCCACGCTCAGACATTTAAACTTGTGACCTCTGCTGGTTTTTATAGAGCTCTAATCTATTATCCCAAAAGTTTTCATTTTACGTAAAAAAAAGTGGTGCAAAAAACTGTATATCATTCTTTACTCTAACTTCTTATGGAAAAATTATCTGATATCGACACATACGACAATAATAAAATAATATACAATTTTTTTTTTTAATCAGTACGTTAATCAATGTGCTTCCAAATAAGCTTCTTAAAGGAGTCAAAAAAGAAATTTTATTTTAAAATACTTAACACTTCAGATTTAACTTTCTTCTATAGAGAAAATTCAGTGGCCATACGCCACCTGTCCGAGCTTTTCAATACTATATTTTGTAAAATTCATTTGAATCAACATTTTTTTTTTTTTTTAACTTCTTAATTCTGGCTCAAATATTAAGATGCGAAAAAATTGCAAGCGAAATTTTTTCTAATAAATTAAATATCTACAAATACTATCATTATCACAAAAAAATTTTTTCGGCCAATAACCCGGTAATAAATTTTCCATCATCACAAAAAATACTGTTCCTTTCTCAAAAAATCTCCATATCACACGAAAAATTAATTGTCAAAAAAGTAACAAACGACTCATAAAGTTATTCCTGGGCTTCGAGAACGGTATAAGGCAAACTTTAAAATTAGCTGGATTCTGTTCTATTATATCGCCTCCAATATGTGAAACGTTTAGTTACCCGTCATTTTGTCGACGTGTATAAACGAACTAGCACAGTCCCCTGTCCCTTGTTGGGTTCTTAATAACACATGTGTATATATTTCTGAGGAAGACTCGGTATTGAAACGGGTGCGTATATTACCTTATAAACAGACCTAGGCTTCGGCATATTAGTGTATATTGTGCATGGCTCGGCGTATAGGTGAGCAAGAAAACGGTGTGAAGGTGAGGCGAAAGAGTGAAAAGAAACGTGGCAGCCCAGTTGGGCCTCTAATGATGATCTACGGTTTGGCTACCGCGCACAGCTTCTATAAACCTCCTAATTTCTCCTCTATAAATTCATCGTGTCTCCCGTCCCCGTCCCCGGTTCCTGTGTAACGCGGAGATGCTGCCCCCTCATCATAATCAACAACCTTCTTTTCTTTATTTTTATTTATTTATATTATATTATATATTTTTATTTTTTTATCGTCGTCTCACTTAATATCTTTATGCTTTTATATGGATATATACGAAGGCTACTCCTTCTGTGCTGTGTCCTGACGACCTTGCCGTTTGTTACTCTCATTCCGTATTTCGTATTCCAATGTATATATAATATATATATATACATATATAACTATACCACACTACACTACACTTGTCCTTGTCTGGCTCAAGTTAAATCGTGACTATAATGTGAGAAACGCAGACCGTGACACGCCGCGAGGATCTTCGAACGACGACCGTCGTAAATATACAACTGTATTTGATATTTATGCATATGAATTCGTATCATTTATTATACGGATGCCGCGGCTGCGAAGACAAGAGCCAAAAGCTATATGAGTATTGGATGAGGAAAAAAATTTTAATATTCAAATAAAAATACAAGAAGAAATGATTGAGAGAAATATTATATATTTTATATTAGTGTTTGGAATATAATAAAATAATATAAGAACTGGAATTGGATATATATATGCTCTTCTGTAGAGAAGACATTCGATTGGAGGTGTTATTGTAGGTGATGAAACATACAAAGATTGGAATCCGTAAATTTATCAGGATTTTGGTTTAGCTCTGAGCTACTTTATTTTTTGGATCGTGCCGTATGTTTATGGGGGATTTATTGTTAAGTAATATAAGCTAAGACAGACAATCGGGATCTTGAATTAGAGATTATAAAATATTTTTGGATTTGGCTTAAGTTATGGTCTGTTTTTCAGGCGAATTCAATTGGAATATTAATAAATTATAGGGAAGAAGAAAAATAGTTTTGTGGATATTTGGTGGTAGTTTAAATTGTTCAAGGAATCGAAGAGGGTGATCCGAGAGAAAAGAGAAAAGTTCAGGGCGGAGTCTGCGAAATGGGAGGATTTTTAGAGACGCATGCGCTCACCTTTGGTCGCAGATCCTTGATAATTATATGTTATATGAGAATTTATTTATTTTGTTTGTTATGAGAATAAGAATAATAAGATAAATTCGTAAGCAATGGTGAGTGATTGATTGTGATTATTGGAGGTGTTAGATGCATATTACTACTTTCAGATTTGTACTACTTTTTTTTTTTTGAAATATTAAATTTTACCTACAAATTATTAAATTTTCAAGTGAGACCGAAAAAAAAAAACGCCTAAAAATGATAAATAATGCAACTATATCGAAAAAAAATGTTTCATATCTTACAATAGTAAAATATCGTTGAAAGTGAAGAAATTCAAACAAAAATCTCCGACTAAGAAAATAAATTAAAACTCATTTAAAAAAATTACAAAGTACTTATCTAATTATTCCATAAAATTTTTGAAAGTCATTTAGCTGTTGCGTCTGAAAAAAAAAAATAGACGAAAAATTTTCCAAAATTAGTACGAAACAAATATAAGAACGAATAAAAACCACACAGATTAGAATTCTATATGTTAATGAGATCTAAATCTCTTCTTAGAAAATTGTCACTAACACCTTAGCTAGTTTTAAATGCACCTGAAATGTCATTAGACCCAACAGTATCTACAAAATTTCCCAACCTTGCATAGCACTTTTTAAAAATTACTGGAAGCCTTAAACTCCGGCGTTATCGCACATTTATCCTATTTAAACAGGAAGTGACAATATACCCACATATTCTAAGAGTTTTGCCCTAGTCATAGCAACAAGCTTCAACGGCCCTTAACCCTCGTGGATAAAAATGTTAAATATTAAACCCAACATTTGTAGTTGGGAAAAACCCGCAATTACCATTTCTTACCCTTTTTCCCTTTCTATTTTTATGAATGAAACGACCATCAAGTACTTAAAGAATTGTAGAGGCGTCTTAAGTCCTTGTCTAGACTAGACAACAATGAGATTCCCTGATTAGATCTTTTACAGCTAATGTCATTATACATTATCGTTTGCTAAAGTATATTATGAGTAGTACCCTATATAGGTAGTTACTTCGCATGTTCGAACATTTCAAATTATTTTGACCACACTTTTCATTTACTATAATGGAAATATCGTATACCCTCTTAACTAAACTTACAAAGTAAATGTTCCTCTAGTATTTTCCAATTTCACTTAACTATTGTCCTCCTAATCACCATCTGTCCTCTCAATAGCCTGGCTCGTGCTTAATTTACTGCGGCGTCCAATTGTCGGACAATGGCTCGACAATTATCCCTACTGGCGTCAAATATTTAAAGTGGAAATCTTTAACAAAAAAATAATAATTATCAATAAAAGTCAACTATTGCTTTCATTCAAATTGTTCATGGGTTGAAAAATAGGACACAGGTTTAAAATTAGCGCCAACAATGTAAGTAATTACTTAATTGTCTGTTTGGTTTAGGCTATTAATAGTTTTTGCTTAACAATGGCACACTTTTAACGCATTCAAATTTTATTGCGGTCTATGTACAGGTGTCAAAATTTGAGATTAAGTTTTAAGGGACTAACAATTAGTTTAAAGTCTTTTGCAATGATAACAAAAAAGCTTATTGTTGACTTTATTTGTAAGTAAGATTTATGTGTCGGTCGTTTCGACCTGCGTAAAATGTGTGAATTTTGTCATTGTTTCGATATGTACCCTCATTACCTGGCCATTATGCCAAATTTTACATAAAAGCATTGGCCTGCTTTTATCAGGCCATAAATTTTCAAAAGACTGGTGGTTAATCGGATATTAAGATATTGTCAAACACGTGGCCCATAACCTATTGAAATTTAATTTTAAAGAGACAATTATGAAAATTTAACTGGACCCATACTCTAATTGCTCTTCATCAAATTTAGAAATTTTGTCTTGAGAATTGGGCTTAATTAATTAATAAAAAAATGTTTATCTTTTATTTTCAATCTTTTTATTTTGTAAAATTAATTCTCCGGTGGAGTTTTTTTATTATATAAAGACTTTTGTAAATTTGGTAAAGTTTAAAAAATATGAATTGAGTGTAATAAATGTAAATAATGAAAAGAGTTGAAAATGCGTCAGGTTTGACGCGTGAGGACAAACGAGCGAGTGAAGGATTGTGGATCGAGACACACGTGAGTAGGTATGTTTACACGGGAGCATTATGGCGGATAATGTTTGTTATAGGCTTCCTTGTTAGCCTCCCGCGAGACTGATAGAGATAGAAACTGGTGGCTATCCCGTGTGCACCATTAAAAGGCCGGCTTGCCCGTGCTCGATCCGCTTACGCCGGATGAGGCTTAAATTGACTGAGAGATAAACTAATGTTAGTCTATTAAAATTACTAAAATTCCTTTGTTTATATAATTAATTGTATCCAATTATTATTGCATTACAATGGATAGTCTTATTATTGCCGACTTTACACCGGCGTTTTTACTAAGCTTGGGGATTAGAGAGGACTCAAGCTTAGGAGAAAACTGAGTATTTACTTTATTTATTTAGAAATTATGGAATTTTAAGTTTTATTTCTGAGCGAGGGTCTCATTTTTTTCTTGTTAAATACCTACGGGTAAAATTATTTTATCTATCTACAAGATCTAAAAATTTTTTTCCCCATTTTATGTTGATATATCCATTTTTCCAACCGAAAGAAAAAATTGAAATCGAGAAAAGACTACTTTGAAAATTTTGAGTTTGCAAACAAGTTTAATATAAAACAATAAAAATAGTAATCGGAGAGAAATTTTTTAATTTTTTGAAAAAACCTAAAAAATAACAATTAAGATTAAATTTAAAAACAAAAATTTTGAAAAAAAAAATTTACAATAATTTGAATCTTCATAAAGTTATTGCAATTTGAAAAAAAAAATTTTTCTTATTAATTTATAATTTTTTTTAATTACCCTGATTATGAAATCTAATTTGAAATGGTTTAAAATGAATTGAAATAATTTAAAAGCATCTGATTTGAGTACTATGTAGACATACAATTAAGATAAAGGTAATCATCTTTCTGAATCAGGGTAGATAAATTTTTTTTTTATTCAAATTTATGGTTAACGAAAGAAAAATTAGTCTAGAAAAATTTATCAATTTTTTTTTTATTTCCAATTAGGTTTATTTTAAATTTAATAATTTTTGGAACATTTACATTAATTGTAATAAAAAAAATTTAATTACTTGTATTCATATATAAATATTAACAAAAAAATTATTAATTGCATACTATTGCAATAGAAAAACTAATTTTCTTTGTTTATGTACATAAGACAGATAATACGTATTGTAAGTAACCAATTTATTGGCTTAATGCACGTCTAATAGTGTATAGATACGTATTAAGGATGTAATGTGTAAGGCGTATTATAATAACTGGTGTGTAGAGGTTATTATTTTCTTGACTCACAAAATACACATAAGCCGGATGAGCGCGCTGTATTATTAGACTTTATTATATATCTGTATACTGACTACAGTACTACTATACGCATATGTATGAGAATGCAGGTATCGTATGTACATACATACAGAGTGTTAAATATGGAAAAGTCTTTGGAATAAAATAAGGAGTCAGTTTATTTAGCCGTTTAACGTAGTAATGTTAAGTTTTCGGTGATGGATAAGTCGAGCTTTTTAACGTGTTCCCCTTTCCGGTTTAGCACGCGACTGTTTTACGCTTATGCTCTCTTATTTGCTTTGTACATATACTTATACTTATTATTATGTTATACCAACATTTTTAGGGTGTGATCTTCGGGCTAAGATGAGACGCGAGCTCAAAGCCTTATTTTTAATCCTGCTCTGACCAACAGCTCGGATAATACAATTTTTTCATCCTGTTATGAGTCAAAGATTAAGCTATTTATTTTTTATTAACTACGACTACTTGATAAAACGTCAGTTGAGTAAACTGTACTTGAAATTTTATGACTTTTACTCCATATGAATCCAGAACGTGTTAAAATCATCAGATGTTACATTTGTATACTTCTTCAAGCTTCTCATGAATCTATGAGCATTAAAATCATTACTTGTAAAATGATTTTTAATTACTAAAGTTAGAAAATTTAATGATTTCTTACATTTTTTCATTATCTTCATTATTTACTATTTTTTTAAAGTAAAAGAAATTTTTTTCTAATTGAATTTGTAGTGAAAAATTTTTGAGACAAACGTTTTAAAAATGAAATATCACTCTAAAATAATATTAAAAAAAATTAATAACTGGTTATTATAATTATTTTTTTTTTTAAATAAACAAAAAAATTTTTTTTTCATTTCTATCGAAAATATAAAATATTTGAGAATTTTTACAAATAAAGTTTAATAGTAAAATAATTCTTTGCATAATTTCTTACAAATAAAAATTTACTTAAAAACAATATTGACAAAATTAACAAATATTATTTTATTTCGTTAAAAATATCAATTAATAAATTTTCCATTAAAATTTATCGAATTTAAATCCAAGAAACTAAGCGATCGTTAAAAAAGAGTTGTTTAATAAATAAATAAATAGATAAAAAAAAATCAAACATTGAAATAAAAACACTAAAATTTTCCTTAAAGCAATAATAACACAATTTTCCAACAATCCGTCATAATACGCTTGTAAGTATACACCAAGCAGCGATTAGTCTAATATAAATACCATAATCCATCATTTTCATCCATACTTACAAAAATTTCCAACCAAAATCTGTTTAAAGAAAAACTTGACTCCAATTTAATTCTATTAAAAAAAATCACAATCCTCCAAAATTAAAAAAAGTAAACAACTAAATTACATTTAACAAAAAAAAAATCAATTAAAACTCAGTACAAATTAAAAAAAAATTTTCCATACTCCGAATCTCAAATAAAATACCAAATACGAATATATTAATTTTCTCAATTTATTCCGTTCAATCTTAATACCCACACATTCATACATAAAAATAAAAATTCCTTAACGAATGCCGCTCAACAGTAGCTAACTAACGTCGGCATAACTCTGAATTAATACTGGCCTAACACGCACATCATTTATAGCCATTCCAAAAGTTATTTCATTTTTTTTCATTCCATTCTCCTCGTATATCTATCAATATATATTTTATTAATTTATCAGCATCAGCATTTAAGCTAGACTCATTTTAACTATTATAATTCTTTTTATTTCCACAAAAAAAAAATAATAAATAATATTTCATACACACAAATACATATAAAATAAATATATTCACACATTTAAGCATTATCAATTCCAGCGTGAGTAGAACCACGTGCATCTCTATTCAAGACTTGAATTTTGCAGTATACTGTTAACACACCTGTATCACAAAAGGAAGCGCCCCCTGGCGCCGGCAGGGTCCCAAAACAGCAACAATATAATTAACAGGATAGCCAATAGTGTAACTTACTACATAATGGGCTTACGTAAATGTTTTTTTTTGATACTCCTACTCCAGAAATGTATTTGTGAGCGTCAATGTGTGAGTCTCCCCACTATTCTTTAAGAAATATCTATAGTCATAGAAAACCACAGAAAGGTCCGTCCATATAAAAGGGCCTCAAGATATTTGTATGGTCGTCTAAATACGATCTGCATCAGTTAGCCAGAAACTTTTGGTTCACACGCATCGTTTTTTGTGGCTTGAAATATTTTACGTGATACCTTCGTTTTAAACGACTTTTTTCAACAAAATAATTTACCTAGTTCATTTTTTGCATTTATTATTTACAGCAAATTAAATTATTCAAAATGATGGTAATGGAACAAAATAGCGCGTACAAAGTAAGTGTGTGAAAATAGTGATTAATTTATCTTCGTATCGTACAACACAACTGCAATAATTGCACGTATATTTGGAATAATACACGATTTTACCATCCGAGGACATGATCCGACAATTGTTTTTGGTAAAAACTGTGTTGTGGCCGGACTTATCACGAAACATTGCTTACGACTTACTGATTCACAGAGAGCCGAAGTCAGATCAAGCGATTTACTTTTAAGGTGTGTAAATCACTGAACCTTTTTAACTTCAAACAATTGTAGTTTGGTCATATTATTACAGAGCTCTTTGTTTCGTGATTTGTTCGCTCACGAAACACATTGCGGTGTACTGATATGATGAGATTATTCTTGAGAAAAGTTCTTGATCCAAGGATCGTTTGTCTTGAATGAAAAAAATTTTTTCTTCAAAAATACTTATTCAAAAAATATCTGACAATGTTTCGAAATTCTTTCTTTTTATTTGTTAAGCTTCTTGATGAAAAAATTAACTTGATTCAAGAAAAGAAATCTTCGACAAAGAACAACATTTTAAGAAGTTTCATAATCTTAAATAGAGTAGAAAAATTCGTAGAGGAAAATTTATGTTCTAAAGAATTTTTTTGCTTGATATCAAGATAGTTTTTTTTCCAATTTCCTAAATTTCATTTCAGAGCGGTTATTTTGAATACCAAAATGTGTCTTGAGCACGTGGTTTGAATTGGAAGAAGGGGTGGGAGGGAATTCTAATTTAAGTATTGAGTTTTTGTGTCAAATATTGTTCAAATTAATCTTAAATCTTAATAATTTTATCTAAAATATTACCTTCAAAGTGTTGCAAATTTTTGCATTAAACATTGTTAAAATTATTAATCACATTTCTTCCCATCATTGTTTATTAAATTTACCAACTTCATTATAAATGGTCAACATCAAAGTTAAATCGTTAAAAATACAAAAAAAATTTTCAAATTTTTTTCTCTAAAATTACAATAAATAGTGTGTGCTTAAAATATTTTTAATGAAAGTGTAATTCGACAAATTTGGGATTTTTATATACTCATTCATAATCTAATTACCGTCGACAAAAGTAATTTGAGTTTAACCGAGTTCCTACCGTCGCTCCAAGCGATTGCATACTACTCCGAAATCTTGATATACATAGTTTGGTCAAAATAGATGAAATCAAGAAATTTTTTTTTTATTTTCTTTGTTTTTGAATCTAGTTTTTGAAAAAAAATACAGAAAAGTTGTTCTAAGCTTTCATTAAAAGGGGTTGGGTTCAAAAGTGTTCAATTTAACGTGGAATACCCCATTATTCATACACACAGCACTATCCGGTTAGATTTTTCCAAAAAATCATTCTACTTTTTCATTTTCGTTCTTTCTGATACACCGCCTTGTACCCTCATCTTATTATTATATTATTGTCAAGAATTGAAAAAAAAATAATGTTAATTCAGTGATTGTCACCGAGCCGACGTCGACACGAGACCAAGCACGTCACTCTCGCATTTCAAGTTCAGTTATTCTCTAACAAAAAGAAATCTCCAATATTGAAATTTGGTATTTGATTTTCTAGGATGAGTTTCCGGTTCATTCATTGTAGAATTATTCTTGAAATTCAATTAAAGTATCAGTTGATAATTATTCATTTGCTTAAAATATATCTATAATAATATTTTTCTTTATGTTGATTTGTCTATAATTATAACTAATTGACATTTTAATTCAGCAGGAGTACATCAAAGTGGAGAACTATCTTGACCTGTATTCGTATTATCAACAAGATAATATACCGGACAGCCAGTCAGCGGCGTGGCCGTTTGACCCCTCAACGACGCCATCGGAAGATCAATATTGGCAGCCGCCTCCTGCAAGTCCCTGTCCTAAGGAATTCAAAAAAGGCGGGAAGCCTATTACGAACCTGGCTTGCTTAAGCGCTTACATGGCGGGGTATCTTTTGAAACAAGGTGCCCAATGCCCAACTGGAAACACGCAATACCATCCGCACTCCCATCATGGCATGGGAGTTTCACCTCACCCTCATTCCCACTCACATGGGCATCCAGGGTCTGGGCATCCTGGTCTATCACCATTTGCCCTTGCAGGACACGGGCATCCTCATGGACATCCTCTTGAGCATGGACTTGCTGGATTTCCTCAGGGTAAGTTTTAATTTTTTAATAAATTCACTTGAATTTATTACACAGAAATTATAGTAAGTCCCAAAATTTTTATCATCAATAATTGGCAAAAATTTTTGAGTCAATAATTTTTTAAATAAATCAATTTTTTTTTTATTTTTTCATAGGGTGTTTTTTTGAAAAATTTTTAACAGTAAAAGTATTTTTAAAAATTTTTCATCGAATTAAAAAATATTTTTAACAAATTGAACTAATAGTTTTTCTAATTTTTTCAAAATGAAAATTCTCAAAAGAATAAATAAAATATTTGAATCTTTAGATTGCAAATATTCGTTGAAAATCTAAAATTATGTGTAATCTCAACTTTTATACACAATACATACGCATAATTGTATTCTTTTATTCCCAAAATTCGTAGTTTTCAATAATTCATGACTTAATGTATGGGTCACTGAACAGAAACTACAAAATTTTCCGGGTTAAAAATTCTCTACAATTTATACAATCCTATGAATTTTAATTCAAGTTTTTTTTTTTTTTTTAATATTAAAATTCTTTCTGTGTAACAATTATTTTTTCAATTAAAAAATTTTTTAATAATAATTAGTAAAAAAAAAAAACTTTTCATCCCTCAAAAGATTAAAAATACTTTCACTGAAAAAATTTCTCATTTTACTGTTATATATTGATCAGCGTGTAAAATCAATGTATTGAATGAAGCCATACACAAAATACGGCTTCCTTACCATGTACTAAACAATTTACCTTATACAAATTAAGCCTCTATTTATATTACGTGAGTTTAAAAATTTTCTGAGAAATATATCGAGTTACATTGTTTCGTAACAAATATTTATTACAACCAACAATAATTATAATTTTATAATTTTGAGTGGCGTTCAAGCTGATATCATTGTCTTCCATTAATAGTCAGGTTTATGTTTTTTGGCCATTAGTTATTCGTTCTAGGAAAGCGTTCGTCGGAAAAGCATTGAGCATTGGTCGTAGTAGAGCAGCGTCGCTTTATTTTAAAGGGAATTGAAGGACGGGAGGGCGGCGACGTTGAAAATGTGAGAAAGAGGAAAAAACCTCTTCTGTGTAATGTATATATGTAGATGTGTATATATGTGTAAGTGTATTTTCGTGTGTAAGAGAAAGAGACAGAGATAGAGAACGAGAGTAAGCCGCTTATCAGGGTGGCGGCAGGCCGTGCGGGACCAACCAACGCGTATCGCGCTGAGAGTTTCCATGGAAACATGGACGATCCATTCGTCGCTGGCTCTACTCTCTTTCGATGCTGTCCTTGCTATATCCATCTATATATACATATATATATAATAATGTTGCTTATATACGCAATGCATGTTGCTTACTTGGTTACTTCTCGTTTCGTTCGGCTTAAGATGCTCCAAAAATTTTAGGATCTTCTAATCGGCAATTCCGTCGTACAAAGTAAAATTTCTCAAAGTTAATTTTTTTTTATAGTAATAATAATTATTATTATTATTGCAGTAATAAAAAACTTGGAAGAATTTCAAATTAGTAGAAATATGTATTTTTTTTTTGTGCGGAATAATTTACTGAGGAATGGAAATAATTTGTAGAATGTAAACAAAGTAGGTAAATATTAATGTAGATGTATATGTTTATATATATTATAGCAAAGATTGATTTGTTTCGTTCGCGTGGGAAAAGTATCACTTGTCGTAATTCTCTTTCCTCCCGTTTCGTTTCGCTTATTTTATTTTCACTATCTATGTTGTCACAGTGTATCTATCACCGAGCCACTTAACTCCCGAGTCATTGCCATGTTGTTCTTTCATGCCTAAAAGTACCGAAGGAATAATGAGAATTCAAAAAATAATGACAATAATAATTCAATGTACAATTATATTTTTTCGAGAGAAAAATTTAATTTTAAAGAATCTCATTGTTATCAATCAAGCAAAATTTTGAGTGAAGTAAAATTTATAGAAATAAAAAAATTTTTCTTTGATTAAGAATTTTTTAAAGGTTCAAAAATGTTTTCTATTCTTAAATTAATTCCATTCTACTGTCAAATTATTTATTAAATTAAAAAAAATGTTGATTTAAAAAAAAATTAATTGCCACTGCAATTTTATTCAATAAATTTAGAATAAAAAACATATCTCTGGTTAACACGTCACGAATAAATGGGTGGCCTTCATTTTTAGTATAATCTAACGCGAAAGATGAGAGGTAAAGTAACTAAATACAGTGAACATCCGGGACTAATACATAATCGGATGAGTTTCGCATTACAATATGCACCTTTGCAAATAATACTTTTACACGCGTTTTAATTTTTTCTTATTAACCAAAAGTACGTGCCACTAACAACTATTTGGCATTTGGCTCAAAATAAAAGTTCCAGTTAATTAATACACTTTATATCTAAAATACACATTACTGACTCCAAAAATAGACAGAGCGAAAAATGAGTAGTCAAATATAAATTAATTTATTTCAAGTGGTATTTCAAGCCGAGTGTTTACCCAACAATTAGGCTAGACTTATATATCTATATTTGCCGTACATAGATACCATTTTTAGTTATTTTATCACCCTCTGCTCGGTAAAAGAATCGGGGACCGTGATATATGTGTGAGATTTTTCTCTCTTGTGTTACTAAATATTTATTATAGGCTAGTACCCGATATTATATTCTTCTGAAACACGTAACGCCTCTTTAGGGCTCACATTTTCTTGGCATCGTTTCTCACTTGGTGGTCAGTGAGTAACAACCCTCGGCAATAGGCACTTGGCACGTGCAAGTCACGCGCCACTCAAAAAACTTTATACCTAATTGAGTGATTGGTGCTCTTTAAAACCGACAGGTTTATTGTGTCTCTCAAATTATCTTTGAAGTAATCCATCCACATAAATACAAACATAAATTATTTATTATTTATTATTCATGGCAGGCTTAAGACTTGGCTCTGAGAATTTTTCTTCTGATGCAAATGTTTATTTTACAACGTAAATATTATTGTTGAAAATTTTACTTTCAAATCAAGTGTATTCATTATTTGTTCATTAAATTTTTTTCAATACTTAAGGCCAACATTTTATTGATGAAAAATTTAATTTAATTTATAAGAAAAACTCTTTAAGAAGAAAATTATTTTAAAGAATTATTTACCTTAAAAAATTCTTTAATCAAAAGAAAATTTGTTTCATAATTTTTACTTTTGAATTTAATTAATTTTTTTTTTTATTAAAAAAAAAAAGTTTGTTAATTTTTTTTTGTACAAACATTTTGTATTTTTTTTTTAAAGATCGAAATTTTTTAGACACTGTAAAGAAAATTAATAATGAAGAGTATAAATCGATCGGTTAGGACAAAAGTGTTAAAAGCAGAAGCTATGAATGTTTTTATAACTGATGGCCCTTTAAAAAGCTCGCGGCGGTCTTTATGTATATTTTGGTTGATGGTTTATGGTTTATGGAGTGTGCTCGTCAAGGGAAGTAAAAACGTGTGCAAGGACCACATCGCCACGTGTCTCCGAGCTACAAGGTTACGAATAATCCATTTGGCTTCAAAAAGATTCAGTTTTTAATTAGTTTTCGATTTTTCCTCTTCGCTCTTCTTTCAATTTCAATTTTGTTTCTGATATCAAATATCAAATTTCAAGTAAAAAAAAAGTTTTGAGAATTTTATTTAAAATTTTTGATTATAAAATTAGGAAAGAACGATTTTAGCAGAGTAAAAAATTTAGCAGTCAGCGACGGGTGTGATCGAATAACACCAAGTTAAAGTCAAGAGAAGAGATTGTTAAATTCCCCGGGATAAAAAGGAATCCAATAAACTAAAAACGAATTCGATGATATTATAGGGTCGCGTCTGATCTTGTTGCGGGCCAATGAGCCGGTGGCAACCCCTTATTGCTGATGTGATGTACTACACTAGTGAACCAGCCCCCGGCCCCAGCACGCGTCGGTGATAATAAATCGAATCATACTCAAACTACCCATCAGCATCAGCATCAGCTACCCAGCGGGTGTTTGCTATGCCATTAGGGTAACCCAAGTGAGAAGTCGCGTTCCTTCACGCCCGCAATCACTTTACTTTTGTTCTCAACCTTCATATCCTACCCAGAATTCTTTTTCTCATTATTTTGATCCTTGAAAACTTTGAAACTGTCAAGAATTACAATAAATTTCCAAAAACAGTCTTGCTAAACTTTAATCTTCTTTTTATCAGTTAAAAATTAAAGATACAAAAAAAATCAAAGTAACACTTTTTATCAGAAATTAAATTTCCGACAAAAAAGTTTCTTGCCAATTTTATCATATCTCTCATCTTTCAGCCACAATTCAAATAATCCATCGAGTAGCTCAAAATTTCCAAAAATCACTCCATATCAATATAATTTTTAGAATTCGTTCATAAAAGAACACTACTTTGCTCAAAATCTTCCCTAAATTCTAACAAAATGGCTGATTGTCTTGAGAATACACAGGCTCTATTATCTCAATGATATTAGAACCCCAGGTATAGCACACCGATTCTTGGTACGCCTCCATACTTAACAAATAACAAGAGATTGAAGATGCTTGTTTCTCAACAAAGTCTACTGTACCGCCCACGGCAATCAGTAGACTTCAGATAATAACAAATAAAGCCTCTATACTCGTTCTTCTTTCTTCTTGTCACATCTTTTATATCTTGCATTCCATACTCGACATACCGATTAGATCTACGGCAGCGGATCATAGATCCACGATGACTGGAATAAAAATTACACAACAGGAGTCTCGATGAGTATTACCAGTTCATTACCAAATCTACAATTTACATCTTCATCCGTAGATAAATAAGCCTATGCATCAACTATCTCTATTTTTATTTTTATTATATCATCGAAAGTCTATATCGACCTTTGCTTTCTTCTTCCCACGCATGCCAATAAAACCAAAACAAAGCCATTCATCCCTCCAAGTGATATTGTTTTATTGTTATTGATAATTTCAGCCGATTAACAAACAAAAAATCGATCGGATATCTACTTCATCATTTTTTTAAATCCGCCGGCACTCCTGTATTTTTTGTTATATTTTTTTTATCATTCTTCTTTATTTTGTTCCGAAGCATAGTATAGTATAGTAAAGTGCAATAAAAAAAATTACAGTATCCAAATAAGTAAATAAAGAGAAGAACGTTGTTTGTAGCTCTACAATATAAGAAAAATGATAAAATAAAAGTAAAAAAAAAAAAAAAAAAAATCTAGCATTGATATTCGTAATACGGACAAAGAGCCAGAAGTAGAGATAAAAATAGAGAGCAACACAAACTATACCTATACCGGTACGGAGGGCGGACGGTATTACCATATATATAGTACAGTGTAGTACGGTAAGGTTAAAGAGGAACGACAGAAAGCAAGTAGAGAGGGAAATACCAACATGGCCGCAGAAACCGGGAGCATCGATCGACCCGTAAACATTGCTATTGCCTGCTTCTGTAGCTGTGTAGTAGCGCTACAAGTACGCCGAAACCCCGTCACGTTTATCGCAGCTACGCTTCTTTCCCGTTTGCTGCTACACTATTCTAGCAATCGTATAATATTATAAATATAAATATAAATATAATAATAATAATGGATACTTGTATTTATCCTCCCGTATACTTGAGAAGTAATCTTTGGCTACGGTCTTCTGGTACCGGTTCCATTCGATTCGCCTGCTTTGAAGTCGTTTTATTTTTGGTTTTCTCGATTTACGTCAGAGATTTTATTTTTGTACAAAATTGATATTAAATATTTTTTATATTGATTGAAATTAATTTTATTAGAAATAATGGTTTTTTAAAGACAAAATAAAATTTATTTTGATGGAGGAAAAATTTCGAATTTGGAAAAATTGCAATTAATTTCCAATCTAATAAAAAACTGACATTTACTTTGAAAAAATTAATGGTTTCATTCAATAATAATAATTTTTACTATGAGCATCACCCTAATGTATTTAATTTAACAATTTAATAATTTATATAGACCATGAATTTTCTTGAGCGACGGCACCCGCAATATCAATCGCCGTCCCCTTTTCGTAAGCGGATTAGGTGGTCCCGAAACGAGCTATCGGCCCGATAATAACAAGGGACTCACGTTAAAATAACGCTATCGTGGTTCTCCACTCACTGACTTGTGTATTTTTAATATTAAATAAATAAATTTTATTTAATTATTTTTCAGGCGTTACTCAGCGAAAACAAAGGCGAGAGCGCACAACGTTCAGCAGAGCGCAATTAGACGTTCTCGAGGGATTATTCACGAAAACAAGATATCCCGACATATTTATGCGCGAAGAAGTTGCCATGAAAATAAGCCTGCCCGAATCACGAGTCCAGGTTTGTGAATAATAACTTTTTACTTACTTTTAAGCTCTACAGTTATTTTTAAGGCACGGTAAATAATGGGCAGTAGTAGTACGCGGGTGCAGTCAGACAAGTAGTACGAGGCTACGTTTGACCTACTAAATACAATTACTTTATTTTTTTTTCTCTTATTCTTCTTCTTATTATTATGATTTTTATTATTATCATTATTATTATTATTTAATTTTTATATTTATTATGACTATCATTATTTATTATACATTTTTATTTGATGATTATAATAATAATAATAATATACAAGTAGAATAACAATAACGAGAAAAAGAAAATAAGTAAAAATAATAATAATAATAATGATAATATACATAACATCGAGGACATATTGCATTGTGTAGCGACTGTTGTATCGGAGTAACAGAAGAGCTTCGTGCTCGCGCAAGCACAACCAAGATTTTAGGTATTTACACAAGTCAAAATCACCCTAGTCCTCATTTCTTTCCCTTGTCTTTCCATTGTTGATAGATGCCGACGAGCAGACTCGTTGACGCTTTTATTGCGGTCCCTGTAACATCTCCATTCGCCACGGGCGGTATAGTAATGCGCAAGTACATATACTTTATACTTTGGTGTTTTACTTACTCCCCTGCTTACCACTTACGCCCCGCCGTCACTTGGATAAACAAATTATCGAGTGCAATAAACCTAAAGTCACTTAATGAATTAAATTCATCGTATTTTTTAATTTTGTCATTTGTCAAAAATTTTTTATTAGGTATAACAAATTTACAAAAATTCGTAAAAAGTTAGCTTTAGCTAACTTCTTACAAAATATTAAAAATATATTTTTTATTCATTTCTCACAGTATACTTCAATGCATTTTTTTTTAATAATTTTTTTTTGGGAGACGGTAAAAATTTTTTTTCAAGCCCAAATCACATTATACAAAATTTTCTTAAGAAAAAAATTTAGAAGCCCTAAAAAATTCTACCATTATTTGAAAATTTATAAAAAAAAAAAAAAACGGGGATAAAAATCCAGTTACGGGTTTCCAATAATTATTTCCACAACTGATTTTTGGTCGTACCCTCTCGGGAGATTAAAGCCCCGAGAACTCAGGAGGCTCGGCCATCGGGCGACGGGACAAAGGAGTCGAACCCCCCTTTCAGAGCTAAGCCGACGTGAATGGGTACAAGGAGTAAAGGGGTGTCTGTGTACGCGATAACGGCCCCACTTTTATAAAATAGGGTCCTTGTGTACGAATGTGAGGCTTTTACTGTGTCAATGTGCGACCAATAACATCCCCAGTCTTGGTTCCGGGTGAGACAAGGCGAGCTGCGAAACGCGAGCACAGCCCGTCGATTTGTCCCCGGATTATAACCCTCCCTCCGAACATCCTCCCTACAAAATTCACCTCAACTTTTGTATTTATCGATACTTCGTACTACATATTTTATCTCATTTAATATTTGGCCTGAACTTTACCCAAATTGCATCAAAATAAGACCCAGTGCAGCTGCTCCGAGTTCCAATAATTTTATAAATTTGATAAACCAAAAAAGTATTTGTCCGTCGGATTAATAATTATTGTAATTTTGATGTTTCAATTCCCGGCGATAAAACAAACAAATTTGTCATAATATGTCAACGCAGCTGCGAACTGAGACCCCGATAATAAGGAGCTGCCGAGTGTAGACAGTAAACCAGATGGTGGTGCAATTTGCACCTCGATGTGGACCCAAGGGCCGAGTATACATGTACTTTTATGTATGGGGTCGGCTCTGCTGCTCAAACTTCGGGGATGGCTTTTAGTTTGTTCGCCGCTTGGGGTGTCCTTGTGTAAACACACCCCGGTAATGGGCTGTCTCCTGGGGCACCCTTCGATCGCTTTGTGGTTTACATTTATATTTTTGTAGATTTTAAAATATTTTTTGAAAATTTAACATAGCTAATTTTGAGATGTGCGAAAAAGAGCAATTTTAAAATTGTAAGCTTCGAAAAAAAAATTATAATTTCAATTAATATTTTTATAAAATAAAATTCTAATTATTGATTTTTTAGTCGCTTAAAAAAAAAAAATTGAAATTAAATTTTTCAATATTTGAGCAGCAAAACTCGGCTTTGCCACTTGAGTCGTGCGAAGTAGAACCCCACAAAAAAAGATAGATAATTTCATAAAATTTTTTCAAAAAGTAAAGTATCTTTTGATAATGAATAGGTTTTTAAAGGCAGAATCAGAGGGCAGGCATAGAATCATAGCACCCCAGCCCTAGCCGCATTGTTTAGGGATTAAACTGACAATCAACTGGGCGGAGAGGTGGGCGCACGAGTAGACTACAAGTTTCAGGATATACGTACGCGTACGAGGGGATGAAATTTAAGTTTTTTGTCCCCTTGGTTCTAAGCTGGAGCTGTGTAGTGGCAAAGTGTGCTTGTGTGAATGTGCTTGCACGGATTCAATAGTATCGAGGGGTTGGTGTACGCTACCGGGGCCCGAGAGTATGTTTTATTTGTTGTTACTGTAACGCCACCGCATCCCAACTCCCATCCGTGTGTCTACTTTATTTTTATTATTATCGAGCGCGTATATATCTAAGGACCCTTATTTCTATTATATTTCCTTCCCCGGGATGTTATTGTCGGGATTCAATGAAATGTTACGCCCATCCGCCCGCGATTACTTTCCTATTGCGACGATTAACTTTGAGTAATACACTAGACTGATTTCTGTTTTTGGGGAGTGGATCTTCTTTGACGAAATCGAAACTTGCTTTCATCAAATTTATAATATCTAAATAATGTACTTTGAGAGGGAGTTATAGGTGAAGGCACAGATTTAGAATAGTTTACAGTTCAATAAAAAAAAAACCAACAAATAGTTTCTGTCCATTTTTTTTATTCATATTTTAGGAATATACAAAAAATTTTCAACCAAAAATTTTTTTTTTAATTATTGTTTGTTGCTCAAAGTTAGTTCAGATTTTTGAATAATTTCAAAAAAAGATTCTTAATTATAATCACAATTGCAAGTAAAATTTGCCACATTCCTTCCAGTGCAATATATAAGATTCTTAAAAGCTCAATTGTTCCAAAATTTTATTTTGCCTAAAACTAAATCGATTAAAAAAAATTTCTCTAACCAATAAATTCATTAATGTTCCAGGTCTGGTTCAAAAACCGTCGGGCAAAGTGTCGCCAGCAACTCCAACAGCAAGCTCAAGGCCAGCAAGCCCAAACAACGCCACCCAAGACTTCATCAAGGTCTTCCCAGCCAACAACTGCCTGCAGCAAGCCCCAACCTCAAGCTCAGCCGACTTCCAACCAGACGAACGTGACAACAACTGGTCCAGTGAACCGTCGTGCTTCTCCAGGGTCACCACCACGAGGCAAGGAGGCTCCAGTGTCAAACTCCTCACCTCTGATGTCCACAAACACGCCAACTTACCCTCGCCTGGGCACTACTCCAACTGGAGGCAGTGGAGCAAGCAGCGCCTTGACCACTCCGTCACCTCCATTGACTCCAGGGTCCAGCCAGCTTCCTCCGTCGTCGTATCCTCCGCCGATAAACCAGATCCACCATGGTGACTATGGATTTTGGAGTTCGGCATCTCCAGGAAACGCTGGTCAGTGCTACGCGGGACAGCCCGCCTATAATGGCTATCAGAACCATTATTCTGATAACTACTACCAAACGCAGCTCTCCCACATGCACCACAGCCCTCAGAGCAACTATCACCACCATCATCACCATTCCCAGTATCACCACAACATGTCCTTAAGCTCCTCCATGTCCCACCTGGGCCATCATCATCTGAATTCCCCGAATGATATCGCGTCCTCCCCCGGTGATTCTTCTGACACCTACATCCTCCCGGAGCAAAAGTACCAGGCGATGGTCTAGCGTCCGGTAGTCAAGACTTCTGATCTCTTCAACCTTCGCTTTCAATCAAATTCTTCCCAATCATCGTCATCCGCACTCAACATCAGCGATAATGACAATGACAACGGAGAAAATGATCACGATATTGACTCTTAGATTACAGAGCTGCACGTGGATTAAAGATCTTGCTTAACCATGAAGTTTTGCAGGTGATCATAAAAGTTTAGTTAAACGTTTTTGATCTCGTTTTCGCGTTTTTAATCTCTACAGGTTACATTGACTTGGATCCTTGCTTTTTCGTCTGGCAATGTTTCCGCGGAAAAAATTTAACATCGAGATTATGTTTGGCAAAAATTTCTTTGAAACTTAAAACGCCGAGCCGGGTCTTAATGTTGAGTTTATTTTGGTGAGTCTGCTTTTTTTTTTTTTTTTTTTTTTTTTTGCAAGTAATTATTGCATTTTTAACATCTAATAGCTGCATATGAAGACCAACTCAGAAATTTTAGGTTGAAATTTCATCCTATTGAGTGGATCTATCAATTCTTTACTGATTGATAGACGAAATCTTGGACCGAAAAATTCATTTTGAAGAGTTTCTTTGTCTTAAAGTGTGCAAAAAATTTTTGAGCCAAAAACTTAGTTCCAAAAATTTTCTGCATGGTTTAAGACAAAGAAACTCTTCAAAATGATTTTTTGAACAATCATTACATAAAGTGACCTCTATTAATTTTGAATTGCGATATCAAATTCAAATATTAAATTTAAAAAACTGTCGTTTTAGAATTTCGATTCTAAATCTTCGTAAATCAATTTAAAATTTCCAAACTATGCAGTTATTGCTGATTTAAGTCACTCAAAAAAATCAGCCCCAAAATTTGAAACAATTTGGCTTAATACTTGACACAAGCTCGTTGATGATACTTAAAAATTGAATGAGGTTTTTTTTTCATGCAGACCGAAGGTGAAAACTGACATTTTGACCTAAATCAAAAATGATTATTCTAAACATAGCACTATATGAAGTGCTTATAAAGTGATATTGCCGAGTAACAATAATCGATATTACAAGGCGTTTTTGTTTCTAGTCATGAAACCCTCCAAATAATTTTTGTTAACTTAATTTCATGTTAAATTTTTTTCGTTGATTCTGAAAATTCTATTAGTGTTTTCACTTTTGATCTTTTGATATTATCAATGATTAAAAGTTAGATTGAGACTTTGTAAAACTAAATTTGTTGATAGTTATAAATTATTTTGAACTAAAAGTAATTATTATTTTTGAATTAGAGATTTAAAATTATTTTTTTTTCTTTTGTTTAAGCTTGTACAGTTGTTTATAATTCAATAAGGTAATGCTTAAATTATAATAATAAATGTACATTGATAAAAATATAATATAATTAAGGCGCGTTTTTTGTTTAAATGCGGGAAAATTTGTTAATAATTAATTATTTGTAGATAGAAGATTGAAGATCCATATCAAAGAAAATTTGTAAATATATAAATATCTTATATTATATTATGTTATGTATAAATATCAATATAAGTTAATTTTGAGTACTGCTGATTAATTTAATATAATATAATGTAATTATAATGATAATGATTATCCTGTTTAAATCGTTTACCGCAGAGTAATCATCAAGGGACGCATCAAGTAATTAAATATATATCTTGTATGTACGTATATATTTATTGGACTTGATTATTTTATTGATAATGCGCATACGGAAGCTCTTGATTATTACGGTAGCATATAATCGCATGAAGCTGTGGATTAGACTGTAAACAATTAGGCTAAGATAATTGATTGATATAAATATTAACTAGTTAGTAGATTGTCAATAACATTATTATCATTATTATTATTATTATTATTATTAATAATTTAATACAGACAGGATTCTGCCTAGCAGGAGAGAAGATATAAATTAATTTATGACATAGGTGTATATGAAGAAATAAGCATTATATTATATTATATTATATCAAATCTTAAGGTAATATAATCATCATGTATATTTGATAGAATATAATGTATGATAATTATTACTCTAAGACAACTAACACTGCAAATGGATCGTTAATTAGTTAGCCAATAAGAATAATTGTAATTATGAATAATTTTCTTCGACTATTATTTAATTTAGTTGATAAGACTATTATAAATATATAATATTATTTAACTTAGCAATTGTTCATAACTACTTCGTAAGCGATGACTTGAAACCTTTGTAATAATAGTAATTAATGGTTAATGATAAATAATGTTAAGAGATTTAATGCTATCAATTATTAGAATTATTACCATGTAAATAGTAGTTATTGATATATACATTTATGAACTACATTATAAATATAAATATGTTATATAATAAGGTGATAGATATACATAAAAAATTCTTACTTATAAATAAAAAATATCCAAGCTGGAGATTGTCGTTGGCTTCTTATTTACGAAAATATTCGTTTATTCTCATTTTGAACCTGAATAATTAGGGAATTTTTTTTTGTTTCAAACTATTGAGCTTGGTAATTTCAATTCTTGTTTTAAATCAAGTAATTTATTCACGAAAGATTAAAATTTTTATGAATGAAATTTTAGGGCCTTTAAGTTAAAGAAAAATATATAAATTTTCATTATCTAGCAAATTTTTTTGTTAAAAATGTTTTTCTACTGAATAACAGTAAAAAGAAAATTTATTTAATTCAAGAGAAAAGTTTTTAACCTAAATTTGATTTTAAAAAATTATTTGTTAAAAATGATAAAACTTTTTAAAATGATATTTTTGAATCAAAAAAATTTTTTTTTTTGATCAACTTAATTTTTTATCAGTGTATTAATTACTTATATTTGATTTTTTTTTTTCAAAATCTTCAATTTGACATTTATTACGTTTTTTATTCTTCATAATTTATAAAATCTCTCCCAGCAATTCTGTATTCCGTCAATCGCTATCACGATCTTCATCAAAAGAATTTTCTCACAGAAAATATACAATCTAAAATGCAAAGCAGTAATTATCAAAATTGGAGGCAACAATTCTACTAACAACAAAGACAAGATCGAAACACACACGAGGTATTAATCTGAGCGTTGAACTTAGTGATTCCATCTTGTCCATTTACGCTGCCCGAGGGTGAATATGCAATTACTCGAGATGATTCCCAACTCGATTATTTACGGCTGCCCCTCTCTCTACCCCCC